>JANRGW010006329.1:0-42814 GCA_024733675.1 Psilopsiagon aymara
GGCGGGTAAAACAGATCCAAAGTGCTTAAAGCCTTTTAAATGCCAGCCTTTCAACATCCTGCTACAAAGTAGGTTGGGCTGCTAGTTGTGTTTACAGATGGGTGAAGTGAAAGACCAGGTGATTACATGAGATTGCACATCAGGTCTTTATTGGAGACAGAGTTAGTTATTAGGAGGCCCTGACATTTAACCTTATTACCCCTGCATTAGAATAGGCTGTTTGGTAAGACAGTTTGCAGATGTTGGGATTGTCTTGTGAATTGACAGCAGTTTCAGACTACCTGTTCAATTCCTTAAGCAGTGATCAGAACTGTTTTGGTGTAGGTGCTTGGAGATTTGACGACACTGTCATTTTAAATGCTCAGTTTTAGCATGAAGTCATGCTAAATATTCTCGCAAGGCAGTGACTGCATCTGTTTGATTCTTTGTACTGTCTGAAATATGAAGGATGTGGGGCTGTGCTTACCTTGGTGCACAAGGGCTTCTGCTGGCTGCAAATGTACCCAAAATCCAGCACTCCAATCCAGTACTACATCTAGCCAGACAATAATCTGCAGATGTTCATAGTACATAGTCGTAGTACAGTGGTTTTGGCTAATGCAAATCTGGCCTTATGCCTCGTGGTTCTTTCTGGCTAAAGATGCAAGTGGCTATCCCACCTTGTGCGCATGCCAACCCTGCTGCTGGTGCTGACAGTGGTCCTCAGCTTAGTCCTGCCTTCCCACTCCTAGTTTGTTCAGTATGCCTCAGGTGCAGGCATAGCCAGCTGTACCCTTCCCAGCTTACTGCTAGTTTTAGCTCACTTTTCTTCTTTTCCTATCTCAGCGATCATATCCACTTAGTGTCTGTCCTAACAGATGGTTGCTACTGACAGCAGTCCTAAATTTAGCCCTAAATTGCTCCTTCTGGACCCATCCTTAGTCCTAATTTGGTGACTGCAGCCTTTAGCAGTTTCAGGCCAAGAAAGGAAATTTTCCCTGCCGATGCTAACATCTCCCATCGTTTGGAAAACCTTTGCTGAGCCAAGCCATGCATATCCTTGCTGGCTGCTACCCAGGCCTAAAAGTAATTGATTGAATTTTGGATCCTTCTCTTTCTGCATCTTGACAATAGTAACTAATAACAAATAAAAATTATCTGAGAAACCTGCAAGTGAATCCTGACTCAAGTCTTGCCCTAACACAAAGCGGGTGACTCCCACTGAGCTGAAATTTAAATCCAACTTGCTTAGTTCCAGTGTCTTACATTGATTAATTACGAAAAAAATCTTAAATTAGAGTACCATGAATCTTTGGAAACTAGGAGTGAAGGTTATAGCTTGCATGTGAAACCAGTGTGGCTTTTGTTTATAGCCATGGGAGAGAAATGGCAAAATGAAAATCAGAAGTGATTCTGATAAGAGGTTTTTAATTTTCATGTGCTTGCTGACTGGTGCTTAATTGTAAGTTACCAATACTCACAAAGTTTGTAATTTGTAGGGTGGTTTGGTATTAGTAGGCTCACTTGCCTTATAAAGCACTTTTTTTAATCTCTAGTACTAATAAGGGGAAGAGGATGGCTGTGCTATGAGTTGACATCAGACCAGGAATGCTAGAGGACTGTTTACACAGAGGTTCCTGTTTGCAGATGCCACTTTGGGATTTGAGCTCTGAATTGAGACAGATTGCTCCCCCCTCTTGCTAACCTTATATGAGAAAGAAAACATGAGTGCTTTTCCTTTGATTTTGTATCTATATTCCTAAGTGTATGTGAACAATTGTCTCATCGGTCTTGATGGCACTTTGTTTAAAGTTTTAAATACAGCAGTAGATAATGGTTTTATGTGTCTTTTACAGGGAAAACTGAATTTCTGTGGGGAAAACTCTGTTAATTTACCAGACTGTAGTTGGACTGTAATTTTCTGCCCTTAGTTCTATGTAAACTATGCAACTGTGAATGTTGTTCAACACTTAACCTCACTAACTTTTTTTCCAAGGCTGGTCTTTAGTATGTTTTCCCTAGTTTTGATATAGGTTGCTGTGATGTAGAAATAGAAGATACCAGCTTGTGTACTAACTCTACATTTTAAATAAATATAAGATCAAATCACTTGTTTTGATATAGTGCGCTATGCTTGAGAAAAGCTGTAATGTTGTATTGTGGGTTTCAGCCACAGGAGCACAGAGGTCTTTGCAAAGGAGTGAGTCTGACCTTCTTTCTAGTTTTCTTCAAAGGTTTCTTTCCCTTCAAACTTCTGTCTCTTTTTGACATCCCAGTGCATGTCTTCTCTTGTATCACCCTGCAGGTATGCAGTACTGTTCTGAGCATTCTTGTAGTCAGTAACATATATTAATAAAGGTTGCACTTCCAGTTTTGAAGAAAGAAATACTTGAGGTGTACTGAGAGTGTATGTTCATCTAGATGTGCGTTTACATTCTGAGCCTTGCACATACCGGCTGCAGAGCTGTGATAGTAGAAGGCAGAAAATTTCTGCTGGAGCGTCTGGGGGAAGAGCTAATGATGTTTAGCAGCGCTGTGCCTGGGGTTAAATGTTACTTTTGCTGTCAGTGCAAACTCTCGGGTCCTCAGTTAATACAACTTTGTTAAGGGCCAGAGCCTGTCCATGAAAGACTTTGTCCTGTGCTAAAGATTTTAATTCAAAGTGGCAGGCACTGGTACTTCGTTCTCCTTCTCAACCTTTTTCCATCCCCATCTTCCCCTTGTCTTTCAGGACTTCTCTCTGGCTTGTTGACATTGTATCTTGTGTGTATAACGCTTAAATATATGTTTAAATGCTTTCATGCTGTATACACTTGAATTTTTGTGTTACCATACTGTTAGTATGTCACCTGTCATTAGCACAAATTGGTTTGCTGTTAGACCCTGGGTGTGGGAGTGTCTCACAACCTGTATATGACTAACAACTGAAGAGCTGTGCTTCCTAGTGTTTGTTCTCCTGTGTCCTTGAAGAATGCTTGGTTTCCCTGCCTGGTCTGCCTCTTCTCCTGGAAGATGTAGCTTTTGTTTCTATTTAAACAATTGTTTGTATAATCTCTCCTTTCTGTGCACTGAGGCAAAGGAGTTGAAGCATAAATTGTAGCAGAATGTTTATTGTAAGATCTTTGGAGACAGTGGGTAATATGCTTCCCTTTCTTGCATATATGAGGCTGCAGCATATATCCTACCCACTATAGTGGACTCTTGCTTAGTCAGATGTGCCTGTATGAGCCCTTGATTTATTTCCTTGTACTCTTATGTTAGACACCTATGCTTGAAATATTGCCCAAACTTTTAATCATTTTGGGTGGGTATTTCTGCCTGATAATCATAGTAATATGAATAATGTTCATGTAGTGATTCTATGAGCTCCTGCTGGTGTTTTTAAATGTGTGTGTGTTTCATCCTGGTATTTATGCATCCCTCATCACTGATGGGAAACAAAGGGAAGAAGAATGTACTAACCAGAGAAACTTGTAATTCAGTCCATATACCTTCTTTGATACACTGTCTTTTACTGGACATGGTTATTATTTGCAGGATTTAAAGCTGAGGGCAGGATACTGAAGCACTCTATCAGACTGAAATCTTCACAGTTGGTACAGTCATTACATAGAAAGAAAGCCTCACACATTTGATTATAAACATGACGGGCAGTAATTTTTAGACATTGTGGGCCACTGAGCTCCTGATGGTACTGTTAGAGGCTTGCTAGCCAGCAGTTATTTATTGATGGAGAAAAACTGTCAAACTGTCAGCAAAACTACAAGCCTCATTTGAGCTGAGTGAGCTTTGTTACAAACTGTGGCCTCCACCAGGGCTTTGGCAAGTGCACCTTTTTTGACTAATGTGAAAGACCTTGTCAAGCTGCCCCTGATAATCAAGTCTGACATAGCTAATACCTGAAATACAGGCTGGACAGTCATGTGGCCAAATCAGCAGAGAATGTGTTTGTGTTGAGTTGCCTGTGTTGTTTTTGGGAAGGGAGCCTTACATAAAGAACATCTAGAAAAATTTTGTAGGTACTTTGTGCATTCTGTGCTGAAATGAAAGATTATAGTTCTTCTGTGCTAAATGGTTATTCATATGGATTTATTAGAGTACAAGATCGTTCTTATTAATAAGAGATTGGTAAATGTGCAGACATTGTCAAACACTGCAAAAAGGTTGATTTTGAGTATCTGAGAGTCACAAGACTAAGTGTATTAGGTACTGCCATTGCTTCCTTTAATGGCAAGGGAAGCAATTTAGAAAAAGCAACTAAAGCATAAGCATTCAGAAATGTTCCTGTTGAAACTGCTAAGAACATGAGCAGGGTCATTTAACTGTTGCATTGGATAAAAGAATTCTCTAGCAACCTGAGTCTTCTACTGGCATTGTTTCTGCAGAAGTATGCAGTGTGCAAATGCTGGGTTTTAAGTTTCAGAAAAAGCAGAAAGAATGCTTTTCAGTTCCTTACTGCCTTCCTGTGTTCTGTACATCAAAATTTTCTCATTTACATTAAGAAATGAAAACCTATTTAGCTTGCTAATAAATAATAATAAATAATAAATTGCTTTAAAGCAATTCAGATGGAAATTATTTATATTGTAAACAAATCCCTAAGAGACATTGGGAAGGTAAGTACCTGGTACAGTCTGGAGTCAAGAGTCTTTTCTCCTTTACTTTAAAAGAGCATTGCATATATGTATTTTGTTGCTTTCTCATCTTAAGACTTTGTTAATTTTAATTTCCCACTATCAGTGAAAAAGCTTTGTGTATTGCTGTGGCAAAAAGGCTGAATGGATATAGACAGACACAGTCATGATCACATTCAGCCAAATATGGCCATTTGCTTAATTGTCTTTGTGAGTCCTTCCTCCACTTTTTAATTTGATTGGCTGTGTGTCTTGTCATTTTTTCTAGCTCAAACAGTTTAAACTTCAAGGAGAGAAGGGATCGGAACAGTCTGTGGCATTTTGCTGAATTACCCAATCCTGCAGGTAGCAGGAGCTGCAAAAGTTGGGCAAAACAACTTTGCCTGTTAATATTTCACTTTGAGTCACAGAATGGGTTATAAAATTCCTGCAATCAAATGTAACTTTAAATATAGAAAACGCACATGAAAGTGTAGAGTTTGTGACTTGACTTATGTGTAGTTTCCTTTTTTCTGTTTGGCATTTCCAGTTTTTCCCCCTCTTTCAAGTCTTGGACACAAAGAGAACTTGAATGTCTGGGACTGAAATCCTTTTGAAAGGACAAAGAATGCCAAAGAAAAGCTAGGTTTGCAGCTGTTTAAAGCAACTTCCAGCTGATAACCTGGCACTCTCACACACTATTCTTTATTATCCAAACCTGGCTTTGGGGCAGCGCTGTGCTATGAGCACCCAGAGGTTCCTTTGGACCAGCCGATAGGTTAGTCAGGCTTCACTGATGACCCGTTAGTTCTGGTTTACTGAGTCATCAACCCCATTGCTGTTTCAAATAAACAGACGATAAACTGGAAAAAATGTTTGCATCTTACTCATATTCAGTCTGTTTGGATGTAACACAGTGTATTACTTAAGTTGCATCACAGGAATTGTTACTGTGATGTATTTTATTTTTCCCACTGGTGAATTGATAATTCTTTTGCTTCTTGCTTTTGCTGTCTTTTTGTTTCCCTCTGATTTCTGTGATGATGTTAGGGAAAGGGAGTTTCTTAGTAGGGTGTAAATATTAGGTACAGAAATGAAGAAATGATCCGTGAGAGAATTAGTGCTACAAATATGTTAGAATATTATTTATACAGTCATCAATACTTCCCTCTCACCTTCTCCTCCCCCCCCTCCTCAAAGATGTCTGGATATCCTGAAAAGTGCTGTAATCCGTTCTGGTATGCCAGTTCCTATCTATCTAATCTGTGCACCATGAAGGGGGCAAGCAGGATGGACTGGGAAGCATATTGCCTGGTGCCTAGTGAAATTTCCCTCCTCTCAATTAGTTGAATCATATCAGTATTGCAGAAGAGGATATCAACACTTGTAGAAGTTCCATATGTAATTTAACTGTCAAAGAGAATACAGTGAACTTGTGCCACAGTATGGCATGCAGGAATGGAAATGGACAACTTCTTTATCTAATTAAAGGCTGATAATTGGAAAATGCTGGAGGAACTTCAAGTGCAGCTATGAGCAAATGAAGCTGTTTCCAGCTTTCAGGAGTACAGAGTTACTAACATAAGCCTCTTAATTGCCATCTTTTTAAAGTTTGTAAAAAATATTGGGCTTACTAATCTCATATATGTGCTCAATGTGAATGTGAGTTAAGAGGCATGCCTTCGTAGCATGATGAAGAATTTGGCAGCTGGAGGATCTTAGTTGCATGCGATCTAGGTCAGATATATATCTGGTGATCTGGATAATAAACCCCAAAATTGTTAGTGGTTGCTACATGGTAGACCATTGCTGTAAATTACAGCTTAGTGCATTTGTCTAACATTATACAGAAGTGAATGTAGAGTTGCAGCATCATCTGTTTTTGTTCTGTTGTAGTATTAAAAAACTCTTTAACAAAATTCTTTAAAAGTCATTGTGAAATGCAGCCAGGAAATGAAAATTATACATGAAGACACTTGCCCTACTATGAGGTTATGTTGTAAGTTTGGTTTGCTCAACACTTAAAATGAATGGAGAGAAGAGCAGTGATGAGGATACTATTTTTTTTTACATGTAGTTGAAGCCACCGTGTCTTTAATCTTGCCATGTTGAGTCATCAAAGTTAAGATTTATAGTGGCTATATATTTCTTAGAAGATCTACTTAAATATTTGTTAGAGTTCTGCCTCCAGGACTCATTGGGATTATGCCAGTACCTGTGGACTGATTTGCTTAGAAAGTTAGATTCCTCAATCCTGAAAATGTTAAATTTTGATATAGGTATCTTTTATATAATATAGATGTCTTTTTCAAAGGTTTTAATTGTGGCTTTATGTATTGTTTTTTCCCCAGAAGAATAACTAATGCTCTGTGTAACATATAAACTGTGCAAGTTCTACCCACTGTTTTAAGAAACAGATATTCAGGATTCATAGGTGTACTCTAGTGAAATAGCTGTATGCTATTTCATTACCAATGCACTTGTAGCAGAATTGGTGAGAGTAACATTTTGTAAAATGAATCATAGAATAGTTAAGGTTGGAAAGGACCTTAATATCATCTAGTTCCAACCTCCCTGCCATGAGTAGGGACACCTCACACTAAACCATCTCACCCAAGGCTCTGTTTGGCCCAGCCTTGAACACTGCCAGGGATGGAGCATTCACAACTTCCTTGAGCAGCCCATTCCAGTGCCTCACCACCCTTACAGTGAAGAGCTTCTTTAATCTCAACTTCCCCTGTTTAAGCTTGAGCCTGTTAGTCCTTGTCCTGCCACCGGGGTCTCTAATGAAGAGTCCTTCCTCAGCATCCCTGTAGGCCCCCTTCAGATATTGGAATGCTGCTATGAAGTCCCCACGCAGCCTTCTCTTCTCCAGGCTGAACAGCCCCAATTTTCTCAGCCTGTCTCCATACGGGAGGTGCTCCAGTCTCCTGATCACCTCAAGGCCCTCTGGACTTTTTCCAACAGTTCCGTGTCCTTTTTATGTTGAGGACACCAGAATTGCACACAATCCTCCCAAGTGAGGTCTCACAAGAGTAGAGGGGCAGGATCGCCTCCCTCGACCTGCTGGTCATGCTTCCTTTGATAGCTGAGCATGTTGTTTGGTACTAGATTTTAACATGGTAAACCTAGAGTTTGAGGTATGTAGTTTCGCATGTATTAGCTGGGGCACAGTGCGGGTCAGTGATTTTGACAATGGCTGTACATGGGCTGGAACGTAAACCAAAATCTCTTTAGTCCTGTTCTTTTGCTTTGTGTACAAAGCCAGCTTTCCTAATTCAATTCCCAGTTGTGTTGGGTTTGGGATTATCAAACCGTGACATGTATGGAAGCTAGGCAGGTAGTTTGCAGCTAGGAGTTTGCTGAGAGACCTTTGTGACATGCAGCATGGGATTTGATTTGGGAAGCAGGTATGACAGTGCTGTAGCAAAACTGTGGCCAGCCAAGGGGCTCTCTGTCATGTGATGTGTGCAGGGTACACTGACACTGCAGCATTTACCAGCTGCTGAGCTGCTATGAATGATGTCATCAGAGTCTTCCTCTGTATATGTCTTGCTGTGGGTCCATAACTTGTCTAACCTTTTGTAGGTTTAAGGTGTTTCATGTTTGAATACAGCTGCAGTACCTCTGCATCAGTCTGCTCTTGTGCTTTTTAAAAGAATATAGGCAGTGGGTCACTTCCTACATGTGCGGCGCAAGTCCTTGGCAGGCCTGTTCCTATGGGTGGCAGTTTGCTTCTTGGTCCCATGTTTAATTGTAGAATGTATTTGCACATAAGGGAAGTAGCAGAAACAAAGTTAGTGCTGCACATTGACAAGGGATTTCAGGTGTGTCTGCTGAACATGGTATTTTGCATTAATTACCAAATCACTGTTTCCAGTAGACTTTCTTAGAAATAAGCCACTTGTACATACCTTATGTCTCAGGGTCTCTGCTCTCTCTCAGTTCTATGTCCCAGTGTGTCAGTTCTCAGTGTTTAAAGAAAGAAAAATGTGTGTGTTAATTTTGAATCTCTTTGAACATGTCATCTTGTAACATAACTGGTGGGGATGGGAGTAATTGATAAAAAGACTTTTAGAGATGCCTTATGAAATACTGATTTGTGGACAGAGTAACAGTTTTTGTGCATGTATTTCTTCCAGTTGTGCACTTTGAGAAGTGAATTCTGTGTTCTGCTCTTGGAAATTCTTGGTGAACTGGGGCAGAGAGGTTCTCTTTCTGTGTATAGGCCTTTCCCCAGCTCAAATACACAGCAGTCACATGTGCAGGGATTATCATCCTGATTTGAACTTTGTTCTGGCTTTTGAATGTGTCAAATGCTCCAGGATCATCAAGACAGCTGCTAATGAAAGTACAGGTCATCAGTGTTTGGTTCTGAAGTGGAAAGTGGCTTTGCAAAGGGAGATCTGTTTGATGTTACTTCATAATGTGGAAGTAAGGGAGCTGGCTGGTCTTCTGTGTGCTGCTCTTCAGAGCTGCTAGCCTGCTTTCACCTGAATGAATTGGTGGAGGAAGAGGAGGAGCTACACGTTCTTCCATGTTCTGTGGTTGGAGGTGTAGTTCAAGATGCTGTTCAGTGCAATGCTTATGTGCAGTATCTCTCCAAATGTACTATGTGGGTAGCTTTCCTCATGTTTGGATCGTGGTTAGGTGGCACTTTCCAGTGTAATGAAAATGAAAAACATTTCAGTTTTTTAGCCCACAAGTACTTTGTTGGACTGTGTGTTTATGACTAAAGTTTAATAACTGTGATACTGATGTAAAGTATATCTCATCTCCATGCTCTAGAGTGCTTAATGAAATGATCAATTGTTTCTGGAGAGCTGGAATTGTAATACTGGCATAGAGAGTTTTATTATTGATCATCAAAGATCCTTGATACTTGGTCTCCAGCAGTTGTCTATTTCCTCATCTTGCTGTCAGTCAACACAAATAGGAACAAAGGTAAATAGGAGTCAGTGAGTCTGTGTAGAGCAAGGGTTGTTGCATTTCTTAGTTGGACACTCCTGTTCTTGAAATGGCATTGTAAAACTCTTCTGTCACAAGATAAAATGAAGTTGTGCCTACAGGTTTGCTGCACATACTCTGTTCCATGGAGTTTGTACCATGTGCAACTACTCCCTCCCCTCTTTTCTGGCTGGTGTCAACCCTCAATATTTCTCATGGACCTGGGTCTTCTGGATAGAAATGTAGGGAAACTTATAATTTTATGGAGTCACAGTAAACCGCATCAAAAGTTTCGCAGGTCACTAAAGTTCCAGGGGATTGCAGTTGGAGAATCACAACAGGCTTACTGCTCTGAAGCTTTATCAACAGGGTGAATCCTGACTGAAAGTGCAATTCAGAAGTAAAGCAGCCTTAGTTGCTGAAGCTAATCATCATTAAAAGCTTAATGTTCTTTGTGGTGTAGCTTCTGACTGATCCTGCCAGAGATTTTCATGCCAGCAAGGCCTTCATCTGTGCAGGACGGTGAAAAATAATACTGCCCCAATATTGTGTATTTTTTTTAAAATGCCAGTAACCCTAAATCATTGTGGTAGTAGTCAGAGCACGTACTGTAGCTATGTTAGTGGCCTGGCCTCTGCTGCCAAGCACTGCTGAGTGGCGTCATCCACCTCTCATCTCCCTCCCCACAGTATAGAAGGTGCTACTTGTGTGACTACTTTCACACTTGGCCTAAGATGTTCTCTTCTGCCTGACTGCAACCTTTCCCCAGCAAAGCGTCTGAGAAAAGCAGAGGTGTTGTGTGTAGACAATCTGTGGAGAAGCCAAGGTGCTGTGGTCTATGACTGTTGATATTGTTTTGTAATGGACATACTCAGAACAGTGGAACCAATGGGAACAACCTAGACCTTGAACAAGCACTATTCATTGAGTTGTGCTGGTAGATTGTGTGTTTGGATTGCATCTTGTTCTTGTAAATTACAGAAAAGCACCAGTTTGTATGAGCAGAGTAGAAAATGCTAGTCTGAGTTTAACTAAAGAATGTAGAGCCTAATGCTGTTTAAGAATCCAATTTAAACTGGAGTATCACAGCTGATGTGTTAAAATGGGTTCTCTTCCCCTGCTTCTGTAACGATTTTAGTATAAAGCCCGGTCATGGACAAAATATTACCAAATGAAAGAAGAAATGCATTGGGGAACTTTTAGTATAGTAATCATGTTTTGATGCTAACTGGGACTAGAAAATGAGATTAACAAGGAATCTTAAAGCAAACGTGTTAATTTGCCGTAGGATCTTTCACATACATTGTGACCTTCTCCGGCATTCAGAAAGAGCTTTCCTTTGCGAGAAGAAAAAGCAGGAAGTTGTGAACTGCCACCTTGTCTTCAATTTTAATTTCAAATTTTATTTCTTCAGGGGAGCTGACTTTTGAGTGTCTCTCTCATTCATCCTAACATAAAATGTAGCGTTACATGGTGTGGCCATCTAGTAGAATAGTTGCCAGTACAGTACATTAGGTTGTTTGTTGTGGTTTGGAGGACCAGCTGCAGATCATTCCTGTCTTTGCAGTCTGCCAGCAGATCACATACTGCAATTTGTCAGTAGCTGTTCTGATTTACAGCATTAGGACTAGATCGGAAGCTCCTGCTTCCTACAGAAATCAACAAACATCTTTTCTAACACTTTCACTGAACACTTCAGGATTTCCAGTATTTGCTGCCTTATTTCCATCTGTGGTAGATTGAAAGAGACTAGCTCCTTTGTTGTGCAGACTTTTTATGGACTTTTTAATGGCCATTTTATTGATAGAGTAGCCCCACAACTAGAAAGCAGCAGTGCAGCACAAACAAGATGCAAAACTGAGATTCCTGACTCCTTTCATTTTGATAGCAAAAAGCTGTGAATTATCTGAAATATGGTTGAGGAAGTGAAAGTGTACTTGATTTGTCTTGGGAGAGACTCTTCCATCAGAAAACAGCTGCCAGTTTTTCAGAAGCTTGCTGTGGGATACCTGCTTCACAATATTCTGCTAATTATGGTTGGTTTTTAGATACATGCTCATTAAGTAGCTCTTGGGCATGCTGTTGTTGCAGAGCTGAACTTGATGTGGCAGAGCATCTGTGTTACTGCTCTGGAAGAAGAATGTATGGCTGTTGTTCCAAGAGCTTGGAAGTTTTCTTATAAAGGTGGTGCTTCAGACACACTGGAGTAAAAAGTAAGCTGTTCCTGAAGCCTAAAAATCATTCTTCACAGATTCTTCCAGTTAGGGGTCTGAAACTGCCTATGAGCAATACTAACAGAATTTTGGGAATGGGTTTTTTTCAGTTGAAGTGCAGAGGCTGCCATGAGTTTTGACTGGATCAAGAATATGGTGGGTTTTCAGGGTTAAAACCTGGACTTTTCAAGTGTGCTAAAAGGTGGTTGTCTTGCGTTAAGGATGCCAGCTGTGAAATGTTTGCATTCTCCTGGGGGATTTTTCCATTTTTGATGTTTCATTTTGGTTTTGTGTTTAAAGGTAGAAAGCATAACATGATAGCTGTTATCTGCTGAGATTGGGCATGGTTGTGATGAGACAGGAGACCAAATCCTGGGGGAGCAGTTTTATGCCTGGTGGTAGTTTGCTGGTTCTCCAGCTACAGAACTTGTCAAGGAGTTCTAGCAATGCTTTCTCTTGGGTTTTATTTTCTGAGAGGGGAAAAGAGGAGAATAACATTATTTCAGTTCTCTAGGACAAGAAATATGTTTCCCATTGGAAAATTAACTTTCTGGCATTGCACCTTTTCTAATGCTCTCTTAGGTACTTGAAAAAGGAGGAAAATAACTGCACCGCAGTTAAACCCCATGCTGTCCTGTAACTTGACTTAGCTGAGCAACCACTACACTGGCAGTTAATCTGTCTTTGCTCTCTTGCTTTCAGCTTATGACTTTGAATATATGGAAAGTCTGTGCCTCTTTCATGTTAGCCTGAGTTGTAGGTTTTCTTCTTCCCGCAAGTGTGGGAAGGAACAGGCTACTGAAGGAGCCAGACTGAAAGGTCTAATTTAGGGAAATACATATCTTATATTGTTCAATAATTCTGCCACTCCTGCTTCTGTTGAAATCTGGGCTTAATTTTAATACCCAGGTTAATTTTATGGTGCTCTTCACTCCTCAAATGACTCATCTCATAGTTAATTTGTGTGTTTTGATAAGGAACTTTAATAATTATTTGTTAAAGGTTTTGGTTTTAGAGCTGGAATCCATGTAATGTAAAACTTAGGAGAAATCAAGGGGTATTGCATTAGGAAAGGCACAGGTGTGGGATTTCTGGGTTTTGTGTTCCACTCCTGCTCCCTTGCCATTTAAAGGAAGAGCCAAAGAGAAGGCAGAAGACTAAAACGAATAAATATTCCCCTCCTTCCCTCCCCCATCGAGAAGATCAGGTTCTTTTTGATGCTTGTAAGTAACTCTAGCAATGTTAACTAGTCTTTCTTACTTCTTTGAGGCACATATCTCCTGCTCTTCCTCTATGACCATTCTTGTATCTTGTGCTAATTGGGGAGCTTTAGAACAGCAAAATGAGGTTTCTTTTACCATACTTGTTTATTTTAATCTGATTTTTCTTACTCCTTGAAAGGGTGTACTAAAAATAGAGGAGAAAAAGTAAATCTCCCTAAAATAGAGAGGCTGCAATTGTTACTGAAGCGTGCGATAACTGGAGTATTGCAGCATGGCTGTTGTGTTTCAAGTCCTGAAGTTTGTCTTAAGTGTGGCTTTACTAGGCTAGTGTTTTCTGCTGGGCTCTTTTGCACACTGATCACCATGATCCCACTGCTGTTATACTGAAAATTTGTGGGTTGTAGATTCCTAGTATATGGTCAATTTATCATGCTAATACTTTTTTCTCTAGAGACATTGAGAATCTGTGACTCACAGTGTCTTTGCTTTCAAAACTTAAGTGTTTATTTTTCTGAAAGCCTGTGATAAACACAAACATTTTTAGTAACATACTTAAGTACATATTTCTCCTTAACAGGCTATGAATTTTTATTCATAGCAGCCTTCCAATATCTGAAGGGGGCCTATAAGGATGCTGGGGAGGGACTATTCATTAGGGACTGTAGTGAGAAGACAAGGGGCGATGGGTTCAAACTTAAACAGGGGAAGTTTAGATTGGATATGAGGAAGAAATTCTTTAATGTAAGGGTAGTGAGGCACTGGAATGGGTTGCCCAGGGAAGCTGTGAATGCTCCGTTGCTGGCGATGTTCAAGACTGGTTTGGACAGAGCCTTGGGTGACATGGTTTAGTGTGAGGTGTCCCTGCCCATGACAGGGGGGTTGGAACTAGGTGATCATAAGGTCCTTTCCAACCCTAACTATTCTATGATTCTATGATTTTACAGATATCAGTGGTTTCTGTATAACAGTCTTGTCACCTACATTTCCATTTCAAAATGGGCTTGGTCACTCTAGATTCTTCATTTGCCTCATACCAGAGATTTGAGAGTATTAAAGCACCATCTCTTTAGTGGGATCCACAGAAAACTGACACAGAAGTCTGTGATGGAGTCTTGGGCGATACGGTTTAGCAGGAGGTGTTCCTGCCCATGGCAGGGGGGTTGGTACTAGATGATCTTAAGGTCCTTTCCAACCCTAACTGTTCTATGATCTATTATTTTAAGACAGTTTACGAAAGAGCCTGTTTCACTGAAATATCTGCCAAACAAGTAGTTTTCTTGTTGATTTGTACTCTGAATGCATAAACTGAGGTGAACCACATGGCAGTTAGATAAGCTAAATAATGATTTTTAACTGGTAACATTTTCTCTTTTTTGCATTTATGGAGGCAGAAGGTGGGACAGAGGAGAACTACTTTGTTTTCCCTTCCAGCCTGATAAAATTTTGCCTAGTCAGGCAATTATAGCTCACAATTGTCACAATATTTCTCATTTGGTGCTGTTTTTCAAGTGTTTGTTTTATTTGGTGTCAAGGACTGTTAGTTAATGACTTTCTTTCATCATCCTTGTTATTTTCTGCTTGCTTCCAAGCTTGATGTATGAATAAATAATCTGATTTAAAAGGCATGTGCATGTGAAGTTTTGTGATCAGCCAGGACAGTTTGTACCAGTGAGTGCTAAAGCTTGAGCTATAAAGCCAGTACAGCTGGAGCGCAGGACACAGTGTTTTGTTTTGGTTTTGTTTTTTTTTTTTCCCCTCTGTAGAACAATTCTGTGTATGTAGGTGTAAATGTGTGTGTGACTCCCTTCCTGTGTTCAACAGATACCATATGTTCGCTAGTGGAAGCTGAAGCATTTCTTCAGATTGGTGAATAATTTAACACCCCTTATTTGTACTGTAGTGATTTCAGGAAACAACATTGAAATCTAGAATTCTGTGAGCATTATACATATAACAGTGATCCCAGGTGGCCAAGAAGGCCAATAGTATGCTTGCTTGTAAGAGAACTAGCGTGGCCAGCAAGACTTGGGAAATGATCGTCCCCCTGTACTTGGCATAGGTGAGGCTGTAACTTAAATTAGTGTTCAACTTTGGGCCCCTCTCTGCAAGAGAGACATTGAGGTGCTGGAGTGTGTTCAGAGAAGGACAACAGAGCTGGTGAAGAGCATAGAGCTCAAGTCTTATGAGGAACAACTGAGGGAACCGGAGCTATTTAGTCAGGAGAAGAGAAGGATCTCACAGCTACCTGAAAGGAGGTTGTAATGAGGTGGGCATTGGTCTCAATTCCCAAGTAATGAGCAATAGAACAAGAGGAAATGGCCTCAAGTTGTGCGAAGGGAGGTTTAGGTTGGATAATGGGAAAAATTTCTTCACCGAAAGGGTTGTGGACCATTGTAACATTCGGAAAGTAGTGGAGTCACTCTCCTGGGAGGTATTTATAGAACATGTAGATGTGATGCTCAGGGACATGGTTTAGTGATGGATTTGACAGTGTTAGGTTAATGGTTCAACTTGATGTTCTTAAAGGTCTTTTCCAACCAGAATGAGTATATAACGTAGATTATCACTGGCCAAGCAGGCCCTCATTCAGGCTATTAGGCTGGTAGAATGGATTTATTTCATATTTTTTTTTCTCCTTTTATAGAAGGGAACCCATGTTTAAATTTTTAATTTGACAACATTTATAGCCAGTTGTATGTCAGCTTTAGTTTTCTGCTCCCTTTTTGTCCACTTGTCACTTGCTCTGACACGTGCAGTTAAAGCTCTGAGTATGCTGACTATGTCTGGGCTAGCAAGAGAATTCTGCATCCTATGGCTGGTGATAAGCAGAGATGGTACTTGAATATAAACTGTTGTTGGTGGGTCCAGGGAAGAGAGGCAAAGCAAAAATCAATACTTCCTGTTTAAAAACAAATTATCCAGAGCTTACTAATGTGTCAGCACCAGAAATGGTAATAGAAACTTACCAAATACGTGTTGCCCAGAGAAGCTGTGGCTGCCCCATCCCTGGCAGTGTTCAAGGCCAGGTTGGTTGGAGCTTGGAGTGTAGTGGTAGGTGTACCTGCCCAGGGCAGCTGGGTTGGAACTAGATGAGCTTTAATGTCCTTTCCAACTCAAACCATCCTATGATTCTATGAAATACAAGCGTTGTTTTATAAAGCAATTTTCTCTTTGGAAATTCTGGCTTGCTCTATTTTTCCTCAGGTTCCACCAGTGAAGCTCAAACACTACTAAACCAAGTATTGAACTTCTGAACTTCTACTCTGTTGTATAAAGTGTCCCTCATATCATCAAAGTGGTGAGGATAGTTACTGTCAGTGCTGGAAATACATAGTAGTTTATAAGTGAGGTTGTGAATACTTCTGTAGTATTGCTTGGCTTATGCAAGAAACTGCTCTCTCATGAGAGCACCTTGTGTCAGAAATGCAGAATGCATAGTAATGTAGCTGAAACAAGTTATGGAAAAATCAAAAATGTTATGTAGGCTGTTGCTTATCCTGTTACATGTTACACATTCCACTCTCATTTGGAAACAAAACCAGCTTGACTTTTTTCTAAAGTGGGTATAGTAAATTTAAGCTAATTCTTGTGTGAAAGCATAAAGGGTGTAAGTAATCCAGGAAAGATTATTACTGTCTTGTACACTGCAAGTCTTCCTTTTGTTTGAAACCAGAATTCTAATGCAACTTTTGCATTTCAGATTAAAACAGCTTTGCTTCCTGCTTCTAAGTCATGTTGGTATAGCAATGTGGGATTGCAAGATGTTTCTTTCATGACGTGTGGTTCTCATGAGGATATGGTGGTTGCTCTTGACTATCCTAAATTGCTTTTGCTGAATTGTTTTGGTTTGGTTTCTGATAATTTTGTGATCCTTGATTTAGGAACCACTTGCAACTGTTATCAGGACTAAAAACTCAGTTTGAAGAAATGTACTGAAATCCCAGAGTAGTGAGGCTTTCACATGCTTGTGTGCCAATAACTTGAAAGTCAAAAGTGTTTTCCTAATCAGAGTTAGTAAGTTTGTGTGGCTCCATACATAGTAATACCCTTCAATTGATTCATTTGCCTTATATTTCTAATCTGAAGCTGTCAGAAGGATTACAGGATTTCTTTCCTCATTGAGTTCAAATGTTGCACAACTCTCCAGACCAGAGATGAGTAGTTTCTCTGTTAGCATATGACATACTCTATAGTTGAATAGTTAAGTGTTTCCTGGCAAGCTCTGTTGGCAGTTATTAATGGCATGAGCAGTAACTTTATTCTTCTGCCCTGACAAATTGCAATGATCAGAGAAGCTGGCAGGTGAAATGATGCTGGAGCATCAGAGCTTCCTGCAGCAGCAACTTAAAAAAGCAACGGTGAGAGCTGTGAAAGTTTACTTTCAAGTTTCATCCTTTACTTTGACATTTCATGGTGCTTTCTGCTGTTTTTATTTATTTAAAGAAAACCTGTATTCAGTACACAAACACTGAAATATTCTGTGGTGTATGTATATAGTTTTGGTCTCACCTGTTTAGAAGCTTCAGTTTTAATATGATTTAGCCAGATAGAGCCATCAGAAAAATTCCTTTTGACACACAATTGTTGTGCTGCTTTACCCATAAAATCCCACTAACAGTTCTGAAAAACTCTGGTAATACCCCCCTCCTTTTTTTTTTTTTTTTTTTTTTTTAATTTGGACATCTAGTTTAGCTACCCACTGCTCTGCTATCCTGTACTTTCTCTGGAAGTCGTATGATGTATGTGCAGGCTGTTCTCTGCGCCACAATTGCTACCAGCTGTTTTGTTTGTCAAAACTTGGATTCATTTCACTTTTGTCTAGCTACAGCAAAGTTGTTCTTGAACTCTCCCCTCGTCAGGGGCCTGTAGTGGTCATTCTGTCCTTCTTGATGCTCAAGATTCGTGCTGGCTCCTCTATGGTGAACAAAAAAGTATACCTCCATAAAAGGAGTTTACTGGAATTCTTGCCAGAATTCCTACCTTCTGCATTTTGAATTTGCCTTTAAGAGTTTTCTTTGGTATATAAATTTACTAGATTGGCAAGTATTGTCCAAAAATGCACCATTACTCTCAGCTTTTAATAAATAAATAGCCCAAAAGTTGGGCACCTAGCCATTAGTTGTTGAATTATAAATCTCAACTGCTCATTTGTCCATCTCCTCATTGTGTTTCCCTCTGGCCTCTTCCACTTGAATCCTGTGGCACTTGGGAAAACAAAGTTGTGCTATCTAAGGTCTTTCTCAGCCTACTGGAAGAACTCCACTTAATTTTCATGACTCATGGCAGAGGAACTGGTAAAAATGTAACTATGTTATGAACCTTTTATGGTCTTAATCATGACAAAGTATTTGGCAGCTATTTCACGTAACATTCCAATTATATGTGCTGGGTGCACGTTTGGATGTGTTTTATTATGGAGAAATCACAGTATCTTGAAAGTTTGATCTCCTTGTGGGTTTTTGTCTATGTATGTGAATGTTCAGACAGTAATTCCACACATGCGACAATGTTTTGAGAGATTTGCCATTTTGAAGAGAGAAAACATTGTGAATGATGCTTTTTTCCTTTTTTTTTCCTTTTTTTGCAAAGCTTTTCATGTTGAATGTTGACATTTCTGCAGACTTGATATACAGCTTCATAAAATATTTCAAACCATCAGTTGAGCAGCATGTGCTTTTAAAGATGATAAAAATACTTGCTTTAGTCGTTTGTTAGGGAGGTGGCTACCAGCTCTGCTTGTGTTTTGGCTGCCCACTTCCCATTATGGAGTTGTCTTCTGGCTTCTTGTGAAAAGCACCAACACTTGCAGATGGCTGGAACTAAGCAGGCAGAGCTCTTTCTGGGAAAAAAAGGCCTTTATTTTGTGTGAA
Source organism: Psilopsiagon aymara (assembly GCA_024733675.1). Taxonomy (NCBI): domain Eukaryota; kingdom Metazoa; phylum Chordata; class Aves; order Psittaciformes; family Psittacidae; genus Psilopsiagon; species Psilopsiagon aymara. The sequence continues at coordinate 18,846 of JANRGW010006329.1, forward strand.
ATCCAGTTTAGCTACAAACTGGTGAAAGGAGGTTTGTTTTTTTTTTTTTTCTCTCTTGTTCCACCTTACATGCTGCTGTGGAAATAAGAAAAGTCTTGCTGAAACTATTTATTGGATGTGAGTTCTCTGAGATGATGTTCGTGCAGAATTGGCAGCATGTGAATAACCTGGAAGTTGGCATAGAATCATAGAATATAGTTAGGGCTGGAAAGGACCTTAAGATCATCTAGTTCCAACCCCCCTGCCATGGACAGGGACACCTCTGTGACATTCCCATCCAGGCTGAGCTGTGCTACCCCTCCAGCCTTTTCAACCCCATGAAATTGCAGTTGTACATGTGCTATCTGAGATAGGCTTCAAGTAACAAAGTTAGTCCTGTTTGTTGGAAGTAGAAAATCTCTGCCCCTGTGATGGGTCAGGTCCTCTTGCTATGTTGATATAACAACTTTACCTGAGTGAATTTTGAGCAAGTTAGCAAGACATGCCCTCTTTTAAAATTGCTCTGAATTCAGAGAATCTCATTTAAGATGAGATGTGAGAGGTTAGTGCTTTATTATTCATATTCAGTGTAGATTTGATCAAGTGGGATTGCTACCCAACCATAAAACTCATGAGTTGGGGAATATTATAACAAAAGGAGCTTCTGCTCAATGGTGAATTGGTCTTTTCCGTTGCAATCAAAATAATATTTCAACATAATGTATATTCTGCTTTATGTGAATATTACAGTTACTGTCTGGGAAATAAGTGGGAAAGAAAGCAATACTCCAGAATTACAACATTCAGAATGCTGATGTTGGATAAGTATCTGTACAATAAACACTTTTTTTCCCTGCAACTGTTCTTTTTGTTTTGCAGAATTGAGAATGTTTTCAGTTATCTAGTGCAGTTTTTCATCCTTAAGCAGTGTGGTCTTCTGATTTACTAGCTACTGAACACCCTTGCTTGTTTGCAAGTTGTCCTTGAAACATCAATAGCTTAATTTAGGATATAGATATTTGTGAAACAGAAGCATAGTCATCCTACAAAATAAATATGAGTAGCAAAACCATGAATAAATGCAAGAGGCCTTTCAAATCTGTGGTGTTAGACAAGAATGTCAATTGACAAATACAGCATCTGGATTTTTATGTGCCACATAATAATCAGAGTTGTCTTATGAAAGACTTAAGTCAGTTTTAAGTTTCTGCTAGAAAATTCACTACTAGAAGTGTAATTTCACCTTCTGAATCCATGTACCTCTACATTATTAATAGTAAAATCCTGATCTCTAAAAAGGAATATTTTCATTTTATGTTTTCTAATTCAGTCTCTTATGGAAAACAGGCCCCATGTCTGTGCTACTTACAGAGCTGAAGGTGTTGCAGAAAGTTATACTGGTGAAAGCTTTGATGGTGTTTGATGATACCAACTGTGTATTCAGACTGTTCCTTCTGGATTGTCGTGTTGTTCTTTTGGGAACAGATTATATGCAGAACATTGTTATCTCTCTTGCTGCTGTTTGATGAGAAATACGATGGAGGGAAACCTTTGCAGCAAATCCAGAACTGCTAGTTTTTATCTTTGGGATCCATGTGAATTTAGTGGGATGCTGTTGTAGTTTTCTGCCTTGCAAATCTGGTTTTCTTAGTCCTTGCTTTCTGATGTACTACTATTTTTTATACTAGACTTTCGGTCCATTTTGTTGCTGGAGACATGGAGATTATAAGGGTCGGGAATATGGGTGTGATTCCTTTGAAGAAAATTGTCTTTGTGTACGCCACAGTAACTTCCATCATGATTTCCTGACCTTTCAGCAGACTCTGTAGGATACAGGTCTCAGGTCAGGGTAATTGCAGGAATGTTTCTCCCTGCTGAAGCACTGAGTTTGTTGGCAGGGTTGTAGGGCCAAGGATGCAGCTTGTGTTTTTCTGTCATAAATTGTAACTGTGTTTCTGAAGAGCAGAACTGAAAGTTTCAGTCACCATCTGAGCTTGCAGAGGGGTGCACTTCTTGGTAAGAGGTGCTTTTGGAGGGCCTTAATATCCACTGAGAACCTAAATGTGCTGTTTCGTCTGCTGTGCAGCTGGAAATGGCCTTGGCAGCGTGTACGGTTGCGTTGCTGTTTTCAAAATTCCAGCTAAAACGGCAAGTGACTTGAGTCCAAGGAGGTATGGTGCAGCTGAGGGGTGATACCAGCATGTTTTGGCACTTTGCCCATACTCACATAAGATGCTACTTTGTAACATTTCATATATGGTAATGAGCATGTTAATTAGTTGTTTCTTGATGTGGGGACATGTGGAGCTTGTACTTGCCAGGATAGAAAGAGGAGACATGATTGAAGGCTATTTTCACTGGAGAAGGTAGATATAATGTGTGTCTCATGTTATTTATGCATATTTTCTGTAAGAGAAAACAATGGCTGGAGGTTATGGCGTCTAAAACATTTTGCTTATCTATGAAAGTAATTCTGCTCTGTTAAAATTTGGGGGCTTTCTTAACTTGCCTGTTTTGGTCGATGTGGCAGATAGTGGCATTTAGACTTGTGGGATTACGCATTTGAAAGAGTGAAAATCATAAAATACGACAGAAGTAACCTATGAAGTTTTTCTGTGAAATACTTTCTATTTCTATGTCTGTGAAATAGAAATCTTGCAAAAATAAGGTAGTTCTCTCTTTTAAGATGTGGGGAGGAGGTTAAAATATCTTTGTTGCGCTGTTTACATGCGGCTTGTTTGGGCAAAATAGCCTGTTCTTACTTGTCATGTAATTATGCCACAATTAATGACCTCAGCATGCACCTAGTCAGTTCCTAACAGAGGCACCGTTCTGAAGAATGCACTGCCCCAATATTCAGTTTCCTCTCTTCTTAGATTGGGCAAGAAAAACATGCTTTTCTTTTTTGGCTACTAGATGTTCAGTTCCTGTTGTCATTAGTTGGGGGAGTCATGACAAAATTTGTACTTCCGTTGTAACAGAAGACCATAGACAATTCCTATCTGTGATGGGTTAAAAAGGAAAGTTCCATTAGAGATTAAGGTTCCTAAGGTGGTTATTCATTTCTTGTATTTACATACAAATTACCTTAGGGTTGTTTGGTTTTCATTTTATTCTTGCAATTTCCTTTTTTTCTGTGTGATGCTGAAATGGAAGGAATACAAAGCTTTTTTTTGTTTCGAAAACAAAGCCCTATGTTAAAATTTGAAAGACCTTTCCTAAAATGATGCTGCTGTTTGCTAGCTCTTCCTATTTCTTTGTTGTATGTTGAAAGTTTAAACTCTTACTGCTGTTTACATGTTTGTGTAAACTATCTAGATTAATATTGTTGACACCAAACTTCTGAAGGATTTTAGAAAATAATAAAACACGTCGTAACTTTGGTACAATTAGTATCAGACCTGAGTGCATGAGTGTGGAGAATGTAAAGCTGTGAACTGCTGGATGCTCTGGAGCTGCAGCTGGAGAGGTGCCTTTGGGCCTATAGGAGCAGGATGCTATGTTGCTAGTTGATTTAAACTGAAATGGCAAGAGGTGGTGGGTTTTCTTATATGTTTTAAAGGCATAGGGTGGTTCAAATATGCTGAGATTTTGTTACCCTGGGGTGAAGGGGGATACTGAGCAACTTGACAAGTCATTGATGAGTTTATTTTTAATCCTTATACCTGAATTTGCTGAGCTTTCAAAAACTCATGAGTTGCTATGGGTAACTTAATGTTGTCAAAACAGGAGTCCAGAAACCTTGTAGTCTTTGAACTCTATTTCCATTCTGGCTTTGGAATGGAACAAATAACTATTTTAGCTTTATTTGTCATTTTTGTCTGTTCTGATGATATTTTTTTTTCCCAATATACTTAGCAGATAAAAATGAGTAGTAAAAAGTTTCTTTGGTTTCAGGGAGTTGGAACATGTCCCTGCTCTTAAGAATTTGTCACATGGCTTGCATCTGCTAAGTTGATAACTTGATAAATCCTGTTTATCCACCTTACTAAGGTAATAATTAAATCCTGTTCTCAGTGTCATGAATTATATTAGATTCATTGTTTACCTTGCTAAAGGGGACACAGGAGAAACAGGGAGTTGCTTTTGTAAGTGTTGAGATGATAGGTATTTCATAAGAAGTGTCATATGAGTCCATACTGCATCTCTTGGCCAAACTATTCTGAGTACTCTGTTGCTCTGAAGCTGCTTCATTAGTTCGTGAAAGTGAGATTGATGGCTGGGAAGAAGAGGGGAGAGGTTGGCACTCACACAGCTTGTCCTTGCCTGTTTCATGACTTTGTGTGGCTTGCCTGATCTTGGCCTACTGTGAGTTAAATACATCAAGAAGTCTACTTATTAGTCCTTAATGTAGCAACATCCTTGAAGACAAGCTTAGTAGGAAAATCTAAGTATTGTTTTAACCTTCTAGCTTTTTGAGGAGAATGTTGTTGAATGAGACCAGAGCAATTTTAATCCATGTTGAATGGAGCTGCTAGAAATCTGTTATTCCTTGAGTATATTTTCCTCTCTACAAATGCATGTAGTATGAAGAATAAACAAGAGAAATTTGAGATGTGTGCACATCTTACAGGGATATGACATTATCAGCATTGAAGAAACATGGTGGGATGGCTCCTGACTTGGGTCTTCCTATATGAAGACAGGTTGAGAAAACTGGGTCTGTTAAACCTCAAGAAGGCTGCATGGAAACCTCATAGCAGCCTTCCAGTATATGAAGAGGGCCTACAAAAATGCTGCAGAAGGCCTCTTAATTGGGGACTGTAATGACAGGAGAAGGGGTGATAGATTCAAACTTAAACAGGGGAAGTTCAGGCTAGATATAAGAAAATTCTTTGCTGTGAGGGTGAGGCACTGGAATAGATTGACCAGAGAATTTGTGAGTACTTCATCCCTGACAGTGTTCAAGGCTAGCTTTGATGGGGCCTTGAGCAACCTGGAAGGGGGTTGGAGCTAAACAATCTTAAGATCCTTTTGAAAACAAACCATTTTATTATTCTGTATCTGTTAGTGTTGATAAGATTTGTAGTTAGGGGTAGGGAATAGCAATGTAGAATCATAGAATAGTTAGGGTTGGTAAAGTTCATCTAGTTCCAACCCCACTGCCATGGGCAGGGGCACCTCCTGCTAAACCATGTCACCCAAAGTTCTGTCCAGCCTGGCCTTGAATACATCCAGGGGTGAAGCATTGATAGCCTCCTTGGGCAGCCCATTCCAGTGCCTCACCACCCTTAAAGAACTTCTTCCTCAGATCCAATCTAAACTTCCCCTGTTTAAGTTTGAACCCATTGTCCCTTGTCCTATCACTACAGTCCCTAATGAAGAGTCCCTCCCCAGCATCGTTATAGGCCCCCTTCAGATACTGGAAGGCTGCTATGAGGTCTCCACGCAGCCTCCTCTTCTCCAGGCTGAACAGCCACAACTTTCTCATCCTGTCTTCACACAGGAGGTGCTCCAGTCCCTTAATCATCCTCATGGCCCTCCTCTGGACTTGTTCCAACAGTTCCATGTCCTTCTGATGTTGAGGACACCAGAACTGCACACAATACTCCAAGTGAGGTGTCACAAGAGCAGAGTAGAGTGGCAGGATCACCTCCTTCGACCTGCTGGTCATGCTTCTTTTGATGCAGCCCAGGATACAGTTGGCTTTCTGTGTTGTGAGTGCACACTGCTGGCTCATGTTCATTCTTCCATTGACCAACACCTCCAAGTCCTTCTCCACAGGGCTGCTCTCAGTCTCTTCTCTGCCCAACCTGGAGCTGTGCCTGGGATTGCTCCCACCCAGGTGTAGGACCTTGCACTTGGCATGGTTAAACTTCATCAGGTTGGCATCAGCCCACCTCACAAGAGTGTCAAGGTCCCTCTGGATGGCACTCCTTCCTTCCAGGGTAACAACTGAACCACCCAGCTTCGTGTCATTGGCAAACTTGCTGAGAGCGCACTCAATCCCCCTGTCCATGTCACCAACAAACATGTTGAAGAAGACCAGTCCCAGCACTGATCCCTGAATGTAATTCCAGTTCTTAGAGAGTCATCACGATAAAGTAAGTGTGAGACTTGGTATAGGAATCTATATGTTGCTGTAGAAAAATATTAACACTCACACAAGAAGCTGTTATAAGCAGGTAATTCTCCTGTCATGCAAAAGTGATCTAGGCTTTGTGGGCAAGTGTTAGTTTAAGTAGCTAATGCGAAGTTAGTGCTGATCTTGAAGAGAACAATTGGTGTCTGGTGCTGTGAGGGCTGGCCACCGCCTAGCAACTAATGGTGTTGTGTTGGCTCTGCTCAAACTCAGATAAGGAATAAAAATATTTTCTTCCAAGTCCAAATGGAAAAATATAGAGTTATTTGTGTGGGGCACCAGCTGCGCACCTGGCACAGGATGAACGGACAGGAGTGCTTGATACCCAAGTTTTTAGTGCAGAGTGGGGGAGCTGGGAGCTGCTCCCATTTCTTCTGGTGTGGTTTTTAAGTAGCTACATTCAAACAAGAAAAAAGTACAGTTTACTGATATGAACAGTAACAAAGAAGAAAACTAAAAGCCCCGTTGTCCTTACAACCCTCCCTTCTCTCTTTGGAAATGTGCCTGTCTTTCTCTTCAGATTTTTTTTTTTATTTTGGTATTTTTTTTTTTTCCAAAATGTTTAGCAGATGCTTGGCTTCTTTTATTGTCTTAAGAAAGTGACTCTTTGAAATAACTCTGCCTTATGGGTTTGCCAGGATTATTCAGGAAAGAATGTTAGTGTTTGGCTGATACTTCGATGATCTTTGATCTTGAATGCCCTGTTCCTCCCTTTAAGTTATAGCAGCAGCTTTCAACAAGCAACAACCCTGTTACTGTTTCCTTTGCCTTTCTGTTTGGTGTTACTGCCTAGAATGTGGAGATTAAAGAGGATAAAATAATTACTTTCAGGCCTCCTAAGTTCTCACTGTGTTTTCTTCAGTAGGCTGTCGCATTATTTGGATAATCAGTGTAACTGGTTGTGCTGTTTGATGCATACTGTACTCATGTATTGTCTTACTCTAACGTATGTAGCTGGAATCCATATATGTTTACAGTTTGTTATATAGCACATACTGGTGTTGCAAGCTCTAATGGTGATGTGGAACAATATTGGGATGTACCTGACAGTGGCAGCTGACTAATTTTCTGTAATAAAGCTCTTCTGACACAGAACGGAAGAAAGCCAAGTTAACACTTATGAAATTTCTAGCTTAAGCAACAGTGCTCAGCATTTAAATTGTAACATGCTAGTAGCAGAGGATAGTACTTGTGATGACATCAGCATCTAGTTTGTTTTTGTAGAGTTTTATAAATGCTTAAAATTATGTGAATGTCTGTGTATGTATTGTAGGATACGTGGAATTTATCAGGGCAGAGGCTGGAGCAGTTTCATGCTGTTTCCCCACAGCAGGAAGTTTGACTGCAGACCGTCCCAGGTTTGGCCATGGTTTGTCAGGTGGCAAGAAAATCCAGCACAGGGCTGTATTATCTTTTTGAGACCAGATGTCATCATCATCATTCTTCTGGTGCAATAGCAAAATGTGTTCAGTATTCTTGCTGTGATCTTTGGAGAAAGTTTTCGTCCATTGTCTACTTGATACTTAGTTTTGCCTCTTTTAGTTTAGCAAGAGGCAGACCAGAGATTCTTTCATTCCTATGAATAGCTGGACACCAGTGGTTCTGCTGAGCAAGGTGCTGGTTTTGCGTTAGACCAGTGCTATTTTGGCATAGGGAATGGAAACAGTGTGTGATCTTAAATGTAAATAGCTAAATAAACCAAGACTGGTGGATGATACATAAATATTGGAGGATGAATCTTGCAGTTAACATCTGCTGAGTAAATAGGATTAAAAATCTCTTTATTTTGGCAACAGTTAGGACTCTCATCACAGCAGTAGTCTGTTGAACCAAATTATTCTTCCCTCAGTCAGGTTTCTTTCTTTCCAGTTATATCTTGCAACCTGTGATTAGCTTTTATTGTTCCGTTGACTTCTTACCTTTGTTGAAAGTGTCAAGTTCTTAAAATCTGTCAGAAAAGTTCTTCATGTCTTGTTGTTTTGTCTTCTAGGCCTTGATTCAATGTCTTGGTATTTGGTTTTTCTTGATCCATCACATCGTCCATGTTCTAAACCCCAACCTCCTCTCACCCCCTGATCCTTTTCGAAATTTTCTTGAGCAGTTCCTCGACATTTCAGAGATGATTTACAGAAGATGTTGCAAAAATTAATTATTTTCATGGTTTTAATACAGGAACTTTTCAAATCTACCTTTGGTGTGTTAAAAGATCATTTTTTCCAAGCCTACTTTAATTAGCCCTTTGGTCAGTAATTTCCAGCCCCTTAGCAAATTCAGTGGAGAGAAATGCATGGAAAGGGGGTGTGTGTGTGCATGTGGTACTGCATGCCTTCTGTTAACATGTACCTTGCTCAGCAGTATTTGAATACTTCGCCTCTACGTGTGGGAGAGAATGTAATAAACAATTCATTCCTCTAGCATGGGGCTAGCTCTCGTGATAGGGCTTTGGCAGAGGATTATCAGATTCAGGAAAATTAAGTAAGTTTTGGGAGACTGTTGTTGGTTTCATTTTCCCACAAATTTTCTTTTTAGCCTTGTGTTGTGACCTGGCTCACAAGTAAGCATAAAATTAGATGTTTAAAAAACTTGTTGTTTTCCATATTGAAGCCTTTCACAGCTGGCAAAACTTGTTTCTTTTGCTGTTCTCCTTTATGAGCAGCCATTTAGCCCACAAGACATTTGAGTGAAAATACTCATGTTTCCATGGGAATTGTTATTCTTTTTTTTTTTTTTCTTTCCCTTCAACCTTCTCATCCTTCTTCCTTCATCCTTGTGCAGCATCCTGCTGCTTCATGTCTTGAGGAGTACATATACAGACTTTAGAAGCAGCTTCAAAAAGGAGGCAGGTACCTGGCAGCATGGCATCACCACCATTTTACACAGCAGGAGAGAAAAGGACTAATGAGAAATGGGTGTAAAGAAAAGGAGTAAGGAATGGCGAGGAAGAGAAAGCATTTTCTTTTTTCAATTTTAGGGTTTGTTTTGCTCTTTATGGAGCATTTGTGACTTACTCTTTTAAGTGGTTGAACTCAACTTCCAATGCAGCATTGTATGTTGAAGTTGTATTTGATTAGGACATGATAAAACATATGATGTGTGGGATGCAAGGTTGTTCTTTGGAAAAAAAAAAAAAAAACCAAACAAAAAACCCCACCAAACACCAAACAAAACAAGAACAACAAAAAAGCGCCCAACTTTATAGTCTTTTAGCCCCAGTTAATATTCAAGAACAAAATGCTTAGCTGTTCTGTTAAGAGTTGCTCTTAGCCCTTTAGAACTGCATGTGGTAAGAAAAAGATCATAGTTTAACTAAATATTTCAAATTGTCCTCAACCTTGGCTGACAACAAAAAAGTGAGTAAAACCTTTACTACTGGGTAGGAGTCTACCAGGATATACATCCTTTTTTCCCATTGAGCAATTCTGTCCTTCTGGAACTAGTGACATTCCCAACCTGCACATGCACCCAACTCATGCACAACAGGAAAGTGTGTGTGTACATGCAGCTCATTTTGAGCTTTAAACATTTTAATAAGGGTTTATAATGATGATATTGTGATCAGACTCTAATCATAGAGTCTGATCACTTCCTGAGGGAGATGTAAGAGTGCCGCCCTCTGACCCCCAATTGTAAGGCAGTAGTAAGTAGAAATTGGGTTGAAGGAAATGTTTTCAGAATATTACAAACCAGTTATTATACAAAAAATGCTGTGCATTTAACTCTAGGCCTAGTTTAATTCTGTGGAATTTCTAGTTCCAGTGCAACAATTCTTTTAAATTTGGTTTATGTAGAAATGTTTTGTTTGCAGAGCTTTATATGTGTAATAAGTAGAAAACCCCAAGATGTATATTTTTGTTCATAAATATCCTAGTGAATTGATGTTAGAAAAGTAAGGCAACTGGCACAGCTTATTCTGAGTGGTGTTGTGTCTTAGAACTTCAGTAGTTACAAATCTGTTTGTGTGGCCTGTGCCCCTAAATCGTGGTATAGAGAAGCTTAAGCATGGGTCTGATACTGCATGTGATGACACTTGCTTTCTATTTTATAGCCTTGAATAAAGAAATGTGTGGAACAGATTCCCAGATGAGATCAGAAGAACCTTAGACAATCTGCTTGTCTTGTGATGTCCTTAGGCAGACTGATGCTAAAAGTTTCTTGTAAATGTTGATTATTCTAGGAGTAGGGGGATTTTCCAGCCTTCTTAAAATGATTTCCTAACCTTCAGTCTGTGCTTTTTTTTTTCCTTGCAGACCTTTCAGCAGCCCAGAGAAAATTTGCCCATTCTCTAAGAGACTTTAAATTTGAATTCATTGGTGATGCAGAGACAGATGATGAAAGATACATAGGTAGGTAAGAAGTGACTAGAAGTGGCCATATGTTGCCATGCCATCCTGCAGTGTGATTAAACTGACTTTTTTTTCCTGGTTTTGTATTACAGATGCATCACTACATGAGTTTTCAAACTTCTTAAAAAATCTGGAAGAGCAAAGAGAAATTTTGGTGAGTTGCAAGAAGAATTTTAAAAAGCTGTACACATAGCAAAGAATTAAGATCAAAGTTTTACAGTTGCTTACTGCTTTGTTAACCACCAGGGTGTTGATATCAGTAACTTAACAGTGAAAGCTCTCGTGCAGCCTCTGGTTCTGTAGTCCAGAGTTACGGACAGCAGCTAGTTCTCATTAAAAAAGAAAGCTGTTATGGTAAGGATAGGAAACTATGAGTTGGTTTAAAATGGCAGTGCCCTGATAAATTATGGCTGGTGTAAATGGGAAAACCATTATAAGGTTGTTTACCACTTATAGTAAAAAGCAAGATGAAAGATTTAATACTGCAACAGGACACTCAAGGTTGGGAATTTGGCCAAATTTAGATCCAGGATCTGTGTGGCTGCAGCTTCAACACTTGGGTGGATTTGGGATGCAGTCTGTTGGCTGGATGCAGTAGCAGACTTGCAAACCTTTTTTATTGTTTTTCCTGTAGATGAGCTTTCTGGTGAAGGGTTGTATCTGCAAACATTTAGATGCTTTGTTGTGTAGAAGGGTGTGTTCTTCATTAACATGCCTGTGATTGCTGCACATAAACTGTTCACTCAAAGCTATGCAATGCACCTTGTTATCTTGATTTCCTAAATTGTCCAGAATATGGGGTGTTTCTTTCTGGGTGATAGTATGGTCTTTCTCTCCAATTGCATGTCTAGCTTTTAGAAGTATGGGTCATAGAGCAGATGATGTCTACACAATTTTCTTCTGAGTATGGTCAGACCCTCCCTCTAGGAAATGCTCTTAGTTCTGCATAGATAGCAGTTACGTTCTTCAGTATTTGCCATGTGATTTTTATCTTCCTGGAAGTCAGTGACCAATTGGCATCCCTGAGAGGAAGTTGAGACTAATCTGTATTCTGTACTCATCTCTGCCAGAGGCTGTGCCTATAGTGTAGGAGCATGTAGATAAGTAAGAAAAGAACTTTCAAAGAATTCTTTTTTCCAGCACTTCTTTCTCTGGCAGTCCCAGGTCCAGTAGCAGTCATGGAGTCATGGTTCCTTAAGTGTGCTGTGTTATGTCCTGGTTTGTTGTTCTGATCTGGAGCCACATTTGAGTCAGAATTAGGATCTATGTGGTTATTTGCATATTCCTGAAGAATACTCTCTTTACACAGTAGAGACAAATTTTCAGTATCTTGAGTTGTTTTGCCAAATTGTAGGGATTTGCTCCAGTATGTTTGAATGCTGCTTTTGTTTTCTGTGATTCTGAAGTATAGTCTTTACTCTTTTTCCTACCATTCATAGCTGTATATTATTTTAATGAAGTTGTGTACATCTAATTAGTGAAAGTCTTTGGGAAGTCTTGCAATGAAAAATGCTTTATAGCCTGTCAGTTTTCCATACTTCTCTCTACTATATTGATACCATTTTTTTTGACAGATGTCAGCTTCAGGCCTTCAGGATTGTGTGGCATGTTTCAGTAACTCTATACATCTTCAGCAGTGATAGTTTGCCAACCCAGTGGACAGTGCAGAAGCCAGTGCTGTCTCTCTAATAAACCATTCAGTTTTCTGACTGAATGCTACAAAATAGTATTTATTTTTTAGGATGATTATCTTACATGGAAGACGTTATCATACTAAAACCTAATTAATATCAGTTTCTCTATCAGAAAAGGGTGAAATGCAGTATTTGTTAGACAGTGACTGATTAAATTGAGGGAGTATAAAAGATGTGGGTCTCATATTTAATTCCAAATAGAAACAGAGTATATTCTCTGAGTTACCAGACGCATGGCCTTTTCATTGCATATGAAGTCTAGCAAATGTTATGTATAATTTGTAGAGAGAGTTAATGTAACAGTGGCCATAAAACACCCATTGAGTTCTCAATGGGTGTTTTAACAGCGCTATGAGCTCGAGGGATACTCCCACGGATATTATTAGGGCATACTGCACTCACAGATGTTTGGAATCAGATCAAGGAAGCAAGGAGTTTTCATTAAGATGCAAAGTGTATAGCAGGGTTTTTTTTCCCCAAAGCATTCAGCCTTCTTTGTTAAGAGTGCTTTTTACTGAAAATGTTTCCCCTTATAATTTTGAAGATGACCGGAAGGTTTCTGAATGCTCACTTCAGTTTCAGTGCAGATTTGCAGATAAGTGTCGGTCACATAAAGTTAAATTAAAAAAAATTGATGAATAATTATATAATAATTTTAACCTCTAGGTATTTGAGAGAAGGTTTGGGTTTTTTTTTTTCCAGAATGATATTGTAAATGAAACAAATTTGAAAGTAATGTTTCTGCTGAATCCAGAGTCCATAAAACTTTCTTTTGGTGTTTTCCATAAATTTATTTGTTTGGTTATAATTTTTCAGGTAAATATTAATGTAGTGGATATTTTAGTCATTTCAGTTAGATGTTGGAGTCTTGCACATCATGCTTAGTTACTTTTTCTTCCATCCCCTTCAAAGGCTGCTGAAATTAAGTCCCAGCTGTCAAAGGGCTTATTGCTTGTGAAAAGGGAATACAGCATTAATCCAAACATTTAACTGAAATTGTTCTGGAGTGGCCAAGACAAAGACAGATTGCATTTTTGCATTGCACCATAGCTTGGTGACATTCCCCACGGCAGATAGGAAGTAGGTCACTTTGTCCTTGAAAATATGCTGGAAATTATTTTTACGTCTTAAGGATGAATGAAGTTGTAGGACTTGCATTCTGCTGCTTTGACATTACAAAAGTGTTGTAGAAGTGCAGGGATGAAAGGGAATTTCACAAGGCTAGTAGGAAAAGGGTGGGGAGAAACAGGTACCAATATGGCAATGCTAAGATGCTGGTCCCACTACCTAGCCATTATCCTGCTGATCAGGGAGAGCCTAAACCTCCCTCCCAGGCCCAGTTCTCCTGACAGCAGAAGCAGGTTTGATTCTTGTGGTGGACTCAAAACCACTGGCTTCTCTGGCTGCTCCCATTTAAAGCTATAGTAATGAGCAGTATAAGGCTACCTGGTAATTACTGATAACCTGTGGTTGTTATCCCTTTTCTACTTCTTCACCTTCCTTTTTACCATCATCATACCTCCCTTACTCCATACCAGTCTTCTCCCAAATGACCAGTCTATCCTTAATTAGTTTTCCCCTTTGATTCTAATCTTGCTAAATCATAATCAAATTTGATAGTGCTTGTACTGTTCCTTCAGTAATCTCAGCAGTGCTTGGCACTACTGGTGCGATCACCCTGATGTTCTGGCTGTTCATGCTTCCCCTCCTGGAGCTGCTTTTGGAGTTCACCTGTTTCTCACATAACTCTCCCTTAACTACACTGGAAGTCCAGTCAGCCCTCATGGTGCTGTAACTTTGAGCATCCCTCACAGTTATGAGCTGTGTCCAGCAATCATTTGTCTGCAGCCCTGCCAGAGGTATGACATGTAACAGGGTCATGTATACTGAGATGATTGCTGACAAGTGCTAGTCTAACTTATTCTTTAAAATAGTTCCAAAATCAGGGATTTATCCAGTTTGCTCCAATGTTTATTAATTTTTAATTGGATATTAATCCTAAGTCTCATTTACTGCAAGTTAACCTGGGAACTTCTCTTCAGTAGTCGTGGTGTAATGCTGATTGCTTTTTCTTCATAGTAGTACTTAACACTGTTACCCTTTCAAAGTGGTGCTTTACATCTGTTTTTCCCTACTCAATAACACTGATATTAGACCATCTGTCTTTTGTGTCAAAACTACTTTTAACCTTGCTTATGAAAGCACTGACATTTTCTCTTGGATTTATGTCACTTACCATGTATGTTAGTGTGGTGGAGTTATTGGTAAGCCACTCCGTAATTGCTGCTAAAAATTGGATCATGCAAGAAATGGCTGTGGTTTCCTATATGATGCTTGAAATGTCTTCTTAGCTGAATGGTGTAGTTTTGCAACCAGAATGTTGTTTTCTCATTCTTCCTGTGGTTTACTTATGAAGACTAGTTTACCGCTTTTGCGATTGTCATGTGGGTCAGCATCGAAGACTTTAAGATTAGCTGCTCTGCTGATACTAAAAAGGAAACTAGATACTGTTCTTAACAAATTTAAAGTAGCTTTTAACCCTCCGTAGTGTGTTTGGCACTTTTGAGTATCGGAGCTGCTATGTCTGATCTGTAACGTTCTTAGTTCCCGCTTTCTCCTCCCTTTCTCACTTTTAAGTTGCTGCTGTGTTTGCTCTTCTACCATGCTCTGAGACCTTGCTGCCTCTCCCTTTAGTTTGCTTTGCAGAGTTCCTAAACTACTCTGAAGCAAAACTTCCTCTGACTTGAACGCAAATAATTCTTCAGTAGTATAATGTAGGAATACATCTAATTATTCTTAAGAAATCCTTAGTCTCCTTAACATGCAGGTTTTTTTCTCATTTTGTTAGATGGCTTGCTGTAATTAACTGCCTTTTTTTTTCCTCATTTATGAAGATTATTAAAATCTACTGTTGTCTTACAGCCAATTGTTGTTTTAACTCTCTAGTTAAATAACGGTTTTATAGTTTCCTTCCTGTTTTCTGCCATACATATGAAGAATCCCTTTTCTTTAGTTTGTCTCCTGCCAAATAAAACATGTTTTTTGCCTTAATCTTCCTAACTTTGACCCTAACTGCTTGTGTATTTCCTTTCTACTCCATCACATTTCTCTTTGTCTAGGACTTTGGATAAATTATATTCACCTTTCCATATTTCCTGTCATTTCCCAAGGCCATATAAACTTTGATATGGTCTCTTCTGTTTCCTGCTACAGTTTTGGCACACTTTTACTCTTTTGGGTACCTTCAGAAGATGCTACGTAGTTCTTTTTTGAACTTCCCCCCCTTTTGTTTCTAATTTTTACAAAAATTCAAGACTACTGTTCTTATGCCATAACTATTTTTGCAGTCCTCACCTCTCAAAAATCCTTTTGCATTCTCTGTCAGTTTAGCAGGTTGTCAGAATTAAACTCAAAATAGGATCTTTCTGAAAAGCAGAATTATTTCCAGTGTATATCAAGAACATGAGAAACTCTTTCTCTATGGATTTTTAAAGAAATATGTTAGTGAAGTTATTATTTTATTCTTTCTTCCTGTTCTTCCTCTTAAAAGAAAAAAGAGGGGGAGAGGTTTCCCATTTGTGGTTTCCCAAGTTCAGAGAAGTTGTTAAGGTTCAAAGGCGTACACTCACAAGGCTAAAGATTGAATTTCAATAATCTGTGCAAATATGTACATAGGCTTATTTATACTTACTTATATGTACCTTTTACAATGAGGTATTTAAGTGCATGGGTGTTTATTTCACAGGTTAAATGCTCACTTAACACATAATATTTATGAATAGCTTACTGTTACATTTTGTTCAGTGATCTTACACTAGTTACCTGTGCTGTAGAGATGGTGGTACTGATTTTTGTAACCTTTTCTTTGTCCCTCTGCACATGGTTTTTTAAGGGTTCATAAATCTTGATTTATCTTCACAGTAATCTGAAGAAATCTCTGTGAAGGAGCAATCAGTTTACTGACTGATTTAAGGTTAAAAAAAAAATCAATAATTTTGGATATAAGATGTGTTCCAGGTCTATTCAATAACAGTTCAAGGCATTAGGTAGTACTCTCTATATTCAGATCCTTTTAAAACCACTGACAGCACAGACTGCGAATACATCTGCCAGGATGCTGGAAAAGACATGATTATTGAGCACTTCTGAAATATTAGGCTGCCAACAGCATATTCAGACTCTCAGATGAAGAAACAGAGGCAGAGAAGTAGCATTTGACTATCTTAATCGCATGCTCTAAATCTCCCTTTTTCCTTATGGAAACTGTCCAATTTAATAAAACATTTTCCAGTTTTAGAAACAAGCAGAACAATTGCTGCTGTATCCCATTTTCCAGCCTTCACTCTGTGTGGCACAAGGGCAGATGGCAATCATATAATGATTGCAGTGTGGAACATGAATGAGGAACTATGACTGCTTAAGGTGCATCTCTATGTTGTGGTGGTTCCTGACACTGAATTTTTATTTTTTTTAAATGTTATGTATAGACTTTTGAATTTATTTTGTGAGTTACATATGAACTTGTGCACATTAATTTCTAAAGTAGAAATGGCTGTTTTCCACACAATAGAAAAACTACAAAGCCAGTTCTGGGTTCATTCCTCCCATCTCTGAGTGAACATGGATGAAAAGTTCCGTTATCACCAGTTTCCTCTTCCAGACAATGTTGTGTTCTCACATGCATCAACATAACTCACTGAAGCATTTTCATTCTGTTATTTCATCAATGGGAAATGTTTGGAATTTGCATTGTAAAACTGTCACCAGTTTGGATTTTGCTGGTGTGTTAATAACATCACTGTTTCTTGTGGTGGTCAGTGCTGGCAATAATCGAGTAGTTCATTCTTGACTGAACACTGAACCCCTTGTTCACTGATGGATTCCTTTCTTTTCAGTGGCATCTTTTTGCTCAGCAATGCGCTTTGCCATGCATGAAGAAAATGGGCATTATGCTATTTCCTTTCCTGAGCAGCCTTTTTGCTTTGTCAGTATCTTTATATGACCACTGATTTCAAAGCATGGACTGGAAATGCTTTCCTGCTTTTATTGACAACCAGACTGATGTTCTGTTGTGTTGCACTGTTCTGCTCTTGTATAGTCCATTTGCTAAGGGCAAGTCCATCTTTGGAGGAGTTATCCACAGCTTTTCCTTATGGCAGATGGGGAAAAGCCAATTCGTTGATGCTTATGAATGCTATCTGTATTTCTTTCCCTGTTTGTTATGTTTATGGCTTTGTAGTATTTTTCTCTTTATAATGTAATGTATTTTGTAAGAATAAACATGTTCAAAAGCCACAACAATTAAATGGCTTTTTAGTAAGAAATTTTAATTATCTTTTTTCTAAAAAAATGAAAGAATTTGGATTGTTTGCTTAGGAAACTAATTTAATTTTTGACACCAACAGGTTGATGGCAAGTGAATCAATGCAAACAGCATAGCAGCTAGGTCATAGGAGGCCTTTTTAGCTGTCTGTCATTTAGACCAGTAATAAACTTCCACTGAATGGGAAATGACCTTTGACTAGAAGCAGGGGACTCAGGACTCATGCTATTATATCCTCTTGAAGTCAAGGTTGCTGCTTTTAAAAGAGCTAGAAAGTGTGGACGGAGCACAAGGGTGTGTGTGCCTGTAGTGTGGGTTGTGGGGCAGTGGACCAGTGGTCTGGGAAGTTCCCCCAGAACAATTTGAGGAAGTTGTCATTATCTTACTAAACCCTGGGGACAGTTTTCTGGAACACTTAAGAGGAAGGCAATTTGTTTTGTTATGTGTGCCTCCTGGCATCTTGGAAATGTACTAAATAGATTGTCTCCAAGACAGATTGATCTGTCCGCCTGATCTTGTTACAGCATAGCTTCTACCCAGCAGATGAATCCAGAGGAATGGACATCACTTTTTTTAATAGCTTCTGCATGCATGCTTTTCCAAGTATTAATGTGCAGTGAGACGACTCCTAAAAATCCATTAGTCTGTAACACCCATGTCTGTAGTCCCAGTGTGTGGCTGAGGGTGTTTCATTTTCTGAGATTGTATAGCTATAGGAAGAGCTCCAGAGCAGTGAGAAAATCCAAACATTTAAAGATAACTTGGATTTGAAAACAAAGGCATTTTGGGTGTGAGTTGCACTGACTGCAATCAATGTTCCAGTTAAATCAAACCGGTGTTGAGAAGTGGTTAGTGATACGCCACTCTATCTGCAGGGCATACTGGCAGGAGAGAGTTTACTGTGCAACTAACTGGAAGTGCATCCTGTAACTGTTGTCCTCATGGGAAAAGGAAGAGATTTAGATTTCACAAGTAACATCTGATCTCAAGTAGTGGAACTGTATCTGCAATTCCATAATACAGGGTTTGAGGCATAGATCTTAATGATTTGAGAAATATCAGTAACAAATCAATATATGAAACAGGAAAGCTTTTAGGAGGAAAAAGCAGGGTTTATATATTCCCCTCTCCCCCAGCATTAGAGGTATCAGAATCAGCTTTATTAGGCTGAATGTTGCAGTTTCTCAGGCAAAACACAAAACCTGTATCCCCTGGAAGCAGAAGTGTAGCTGTAGGTGGTAAATTTCCTTATTAGAAAGTAAATTTATTTAGCAGCAGTGTTAACTACTTCGCTGTCGAATCACTGCTAGATATGTCGTCTTTTCCACATTCTCAGTTGAGCTCAGTAGGGCAAAACTTCCTCCCCAGGACAAGTTTCGTTGACACTTGTTCAGTTTCGTGAGCTCTGCCCTCCTGACTGGCAGCCTCCCTTTATGCTTTGTTGAGGGGAGAAACAATCCTGCCCCGTCTCTACAAATATATCTTTAAAGTTGGCACACTGGGAAACTTAAACCCCTAATTTCTGTTTGGCATCTCATCTGCATTCCAGTTTCTGGGGTGAGAGTTGGGAACTTGGCACTCCAGTGTTGCTGTGCAGGCTGTAGCAAGGTGTATGTTTGTGGCTTCTTTTTTTCTTTTCTTAGTAAACCTGTCTTATTTGGGAGAAGGGTTAGATTCAGAATGGGGCAGAGTCAGCGTACGTATTTACCTCACCCCCTGAGTTGTTGATGAGCAATGTGTAATTTCCAGTTTTTCCAGTAAAGGCTGAGGTCTAAGGACATTTTTAGGCTGAAAGCTGGGAGGCCACTGTTGCATTTGTCTAATATGCGAAACAAATTTTGATTAACTTAGGTTGATGTAGCCTTTTTAGCCACAGGGCTTGGACTGAACTTCTAGACAGCTTCTGTGGGTTGGATACTTCCTTTACAGCCCACACAAGCAGCTCTTCTCCTTTGCAAGACAAGCCTGGTTGTACCTGCAAGAGGAGCAGGAACTTAGGGACTACTCCTGCCTGCTGCAGGAGGGTGAAAAAACATGAGGAACATGCTAGTGGCTGGTGCTGTCTGTCAGGTTACAGTGCTAAGGAGGAGGTGTTTGGGGAAGAAGTCTCTCCCTAAGCAGCTACACTCCCACCTTCTCTGAGAAAGGAAGAAGTGACAGACTAAATGGAGTCATTTTGTGGACTGACAGTTGACTGGTAAGCTACTTGTTGGATCTTGTTGACTCGACTGATGAAGTAGGAAACAGCTGTGAATGTGCTTGCTAATGGGTTTAGCCTGTGCCTTTGTGGGCCGCTCTAGGAAATGTTGGTTTGTGGGCCCTTTAATCTAGGGTCTGTTACTTCTTTTGAAATAAGAATATGAAGCTAGAAAAGTCGGGATTTAGCACCATTCTGTACAATTTCTCTGCCTGAGCAGGTTTGGCTTTATAAAGGCATCAGAAATTAGGAGGCACATGAAAAGCTGAAAGCCTACTTTAAGATGTTGGAAATGTTGGATACAGTGATTTTTTGAGGTGATGATGGCAATAATGATTTTATTGCTGCTATTGCCAGGTTTATGTTCCAGTTAGTTCTTTGACCTTTCCATGGTTGTATGGGCGTAGCATACGCAGTTTCAGACTGTCTGCCTGAGGCACATGTGCACATTGGGTTAAACATTTCTTAAAGCATTCCTGAGACTTTGACATTTGTAAAGCTGGTTAAGATACTGTTACCTGAGACGTGGCCTCTTCGTATTGATTCATTTATGACTTACGCTTGCTGTAGTTTGCCTGCCAGATTTTAAAACGGAGTATTTATTCCTTTCAAGTAGGTTTGGATAGATGAGAGGCAGAAAGAAAGGAAAGGAATTTTTTTGTGCCCTTTAAATATTATACTCCTATCATCATAATCTGCCAGGATTAGAGGAATTGAGGGATGAAATTTAAGAGTCAAGACAGAACTTGAAAGAGAAAGGAATATGTAATTTTATATTAATGAGTATTTAACTTAAATGTTTAATGTAAGTTTTCTTGGAAAGTTTACATTTTTAACACGGTCCTAGCTCTTAAGGAAGGGAGAAGTGATAATGACAAATATATTCAAGTGATTCTCAGCTTATTTCCTTATACTGGAAGAATTTTACTTTTTTCCCTAGTGATCTGAACATTAGTGGGAAAGATAAAAAGTGTCATTTTGAGTTCCCAAGTTTTAAATAAAGGAAGTTAACAATGAATAGCAGTATAAGTAATATTTTTGTTCTGTAAATAAGTATGCATCTTTTTGTAGCTTTTCGTGATAAGCACTGAAATCTAAGTACTGGAGAGCACTGTAAATGCCTCTCTATTTAATCAAGTATTGTGCATGTTTTAACTATGAACTTTGTTTTTGTTTCTGCCAGTCAAAACAGCAGCTCTGTAGTCCATTGTTAAATTTACCAGTCAGGTCTTGATTGGGAGTTTCCATTTGTGTACATCAACTCACCTAATGCTCATTTAAGTAAGGAGGAAATATTCCTCTCATTTTTATTTCTGGGCCTGGTATGAAGCACCATGAGAATGACCAAAGATCTACAAAATCTCACTTCACCAAGAAACATTCAGGAGCCCTGTTGTTTAACCCAGACATAGAAAGGTCGCAAGTCATAAATACCTGTATTGCCGGCAAAATTCTGCTGGAGAAGCATCTGTTAACAAAAGTTTAAGTTGTGCAAAAAAAGAGATGTGTTTATTTTGGAAGAAGGGGAAGCTTGGTGTTTGTTTAATGATGGAAGTTACTGGCAACAGTGGAATCTGTTTGTTGGCAGTTGCTGAGGGAACGTCACACTTTGATTTAAAGATCATTTTCTGCCTCAAACAAATTCCTCTAGTGGTTCCCGTGGTTAATGCTGCACAGCAGTCTAGCAGTTTAGTAACCACAGCCTTTTTTGACCTTTTTCTTTTTTTCTTTTTCTTCTTTTTCTTCCTTTTCTTTTTTTTTTTTTTTTTTTTTTCTTTTTTCTTCCTGTTACATCAAGGTGCTGTGCTTTTCTTTGGCTCAGACTTTGTGGTCAGCATACATTCAGTGCCTGTTGTCCTTGTGTTTCACCTTTTCCTGCAAATGTTCAAACAACTAATAAGCAACATGTTAGGTGTTATTTTTTGCCTTCTGACCATTTCAGTGTTCAGTTTCTACCTTTAAATGCTTTTAAATGGTTCCACTAACCATGGTGCTCCTACCTCCTTTCAGCTACTGTCATCCTCTCTGAGTTGTGCTTTGCGGAGGCCTCACAGCTTTTTCCCTCGCTTTGTCATTATAGAGAAAATAATTTAAACTTCTTCAAGTTTTTGAGCACAGAAGGACTATTCTGTGATTTCCACAAGCAGTTCTTCGGTCTGACTTACGAGACTCTTTCAAGTCAGTCCTCACGCACTTCTGCTGTGTCCAGGAAACTTTCTGGTGTTTGATTTGATTATAAATCCAAATTATTTTTTCCTTTCGGCTCCTGAGAATTTCCAGGAAAGTTTTGTGAGCCTGACAAAATTTGAAAAATCTGAGTATCCTAAAAACTGCCCTGGAGACTCCTGGGAGCTGCTCAGATAGTTAGGATATATGTGCCCTGATTGCCAGGTAGGCTAACTCCTTCCTAGAGCAGCTGGACTCCTGTTTGGTGTGTTGGGCTGCTCTGGCTCTCTGATGGTGGGAGTGAATGCAGCTCAAGGAACAAATGGCTCTCCAGCCACCAAAAGCATTCCTACATCCATGGGATAAACTCTTCAGGAGCTCTCTTAGCTGGGCTGGAGATGTGGCAGAAATTAACTCTGTTGTCCTTCTCCCATCCTCCAGCTCAACGCAATGCTCTCCAGTGGTGTGGTTAGCTTGGTGCTGCTGTACGTTTTAGAAAGACAAAACTGACAGGTTTCCTAGTTTTGTTTTTGCTCCCACCAAGGGTGCACAGAAGCGTTCTTGAAGTGTTTGTTGATAAAATCGGGATCCTGGAAGAAAAAGTTTGTGCCGCAGGAACAAGTGCTCTGAAGTTAGGAAGTATCTGTTACATAGATGACTACAACATGCAGTTTGGCGCAGGCTTGCCCAATATTTGGGTTTTCAGTTAGCATGCTGCAGTGGGTGTTTTAAAGTCTGGGTTGCTCTGGTTACAGTGAATTGGCAGGATGACTCTGACAGGATGACTCGCCCCTAATCCCTGCATGGCTCCAGGGATGGGTGGGAGCCCACAGTGCTATTCAGATTTGTGTTGTGCCAGATCTCTAATACATCCCAAGTGTGTTTTATGATAAGAGCTTTTCAGAAGTACTCCACAAGGGTGGTTTAAGCCTGTATTGTTTTATATGGAGCTTTTCACATTTGAAGGGGATGAGTTGGAGGTGGGGGTGTGTGTGGCGGAATTAAGAGAGAAAGCCTTCTGTTATATCTAGGATGTTGTATCAGGGAACTCTGCCTGGACTTCTGGCAGCTCAGTCCCGTGGCTGTGTAAAGTCCAGTCCTGGGCACGATTTACTGTATGAGTCTGCCTTAGAACTGAGACCAAAAGGATCCCACCTGCTCTTCCACACTTCCAACACTTGCCATCTTTTCTGTGCTGCTGTTGCATTTAGGAAGTCCAACTTCTGCTGAAATTTCAAACATTTTTTAGGTTTAAGTCTTGTTTGTACCAAACCCACTCCATCTCCAGTGAAATTTCATGTGATCTAGAGACTGTGTTTGCTGGCCAGGTCTAATAAACTACAATTTTACTTATAAGAGCATATGATGTCATTTTTCTTTCTTTTTAGTGTGGCTGTGAGGCTGTTCATCATAAGTGCACTGGGGGATGAATTCCCACCCAATCAACTAAACTTTGTGTTTCTTGACTTTACACCTCTTGATTTTATAACTTATATCATCTTAAGGTGTTCTTAAAATACTTTAAATATTTCAAAATACCTAGGTATCAATGCCTAATGGCTTTAACTGTGTGTTGAGAGATTATTTGCTACTCTATATCTATTCTGCAGTTGTTTGTAGTTAGTTGTTGCAGAAATTTGCTGTGTGCCCAGATGAAAATCATTTGTGCTGTGTCACATTTTGGTGTTTGGTCACTGTGAATGTCAACCTGATCTGTGAGACCGCACAAGTAGAGCAGTTGCAGTTTGGCTGCAATTTCTGCATTTATTTTGGAGTTAGTTTTCTTGAGAGTGGATTTAAATAAGGGATAGAAAATTGTAAAGCTTGAATGAGCTCTGAGATGTGATTTTTTTTTTTTTGAGTTAGGATTTAGGATTCCTGACTTGTGTGCCTCTCCTTTGTTTTATGCCAGAACTTGCTTGCTGCCTCCTTTTTATTGCTGATGCTAAAGTGACTCATCAGTCTGGTTACAGAAACCTAACCCATGCTTCTTTTTTTCTTTAGGCACTCAGTGTTACTGAAACTCTGATCAAACCTTTGGAAAGATTTAGGAAAGAGCAGCTTGGAGCTGTGAAGGTTTGTCCTTTATGTTGTTTGTGTAACTTCTCTACTTGGATTACATTGCATAATGACGTGTAATTGGTGGAGAGATACTGATGTTTACATTTCATGTATTCACACTTCC
>JANRGW010006330.1:0-12000 GCA_024733675.1 Psilopsiagon aymara
GGAGCAGAGGGAAGAAAAAGGGGGAAGTGAGTGAACAAACTGCGTGGCTGATTTATGGCTTAAACCACGACACTCTCCTAAACTACTGATTCAGCTCTGGTAAGTCTG
Organism: Psilopsiagon aymara; assembly: GCA_024733675.1. Classification (NCBI taxonomy): domain Eukaryota; kingdom Metazoa; phylum Chordata; class Aves; order Psittaciformes; family Psittacidae; genus Psilopsiagon; species Psilopsiagon aymara. The sequence goes on from JANRGW010006330.1 coordinate 109, forward strand.
TCTGACTGCCTCAGCACTCACAGGACTTGTTAAGTCTAAGGGTCACAGATGGGTTTTCATTGAGACAGAGCTAAACCCCAGCCTTTCTAACAAGCTATGAATGGCTGAGGTTCCACGTGATTGCACCCCTCCAAGCGCTGGCTTGGGGCTTTGAAGGGCTCACATTGGTAAAGAAGCTCCCAATAATCTCTACAGCTTGTGCTAAAACCATATTATCTTCAGGCAAAGCCCAGAAAATTGACTTCAGAACGACCTCTTTACACTGAAAATGGTATAAAACCCTTCAAACTCTAAACATATTATACATCAATCCATGCATTCCGTCTTGAGGCAGAGCAAAAGATAGCATTGCTGGTGTTGATTTCTTAAAATGTCTGTTAATAACTATAAATAGCCTTGAAATTCAATCAGGGTTAGTCCAGACAGGTCAAGGTACTACAGGAGTATGCTGTGGGCTGTATCTGCCTCATTTTTTCTAGTAAGAGGATACACACATGCATCTTTCTCCATGTGTGGAAACAGTGCGCATAATTTACAACCCATTTCCCTCTTCTTAGAAGACTGTAGTCACATGAGAAGAAACCAGCCTCCAACAATTAGCCCTGGCCAGCTGTAGCTGAAGGAAATCTGGTAGCAAAGCTCTAGGAAGAGGTACTCTGGGGTCCTGCTTCCCTTTCCATGTTGCAGTACAGCCAAGGTGTGGAGATGAGGCTAAGGAAGGGAGTGAGACACGTCACTCACAAAGTGTTGCTGGTGCAGGTGCTTCATCACGGATATCCCCCTTAGATTCAAGACTGCTACTCCACAGGAGGAATTATCCCCACTGAAGCTGAAGACTGGTCGTAGAATCATAGACTAGGTCCTGACCTATTTGTAAATATAGTGGTGAAAAACTGTGGTGAAAAGAATTAGGAGTTTGGGAGGACTTCTTTTATGGTAAGAGCCTCTTCTAAAGAACTAATCTGAACGGGATGAATCTTCACTTGGCCACTGCTGAGTCCTCTGAGCTTCATGGCTCAGTGACAGGTTATATTTCTTCTCCAGCCTTGATGACAAAGAACAGCACTAAATTGAAGCTCTGTCTCATCCTGCTTCATTAGAACATAATGAGGCAAAATTACAGGGTTTGCTGGCACTGCTCAGCAATTCAACATGGTGATCATCCTCAAAGCCAGCAAAGAAAGAGGGCTACTACCCCGTTCTGCAGTGCCTGGTGCTGGCTGAGGGTCCATGCAGAAGATCCACCAAAGTTTTTCTAAGGGGCCTGCCATCATGATAGCATCTGGCACACTAAAATAAATCAGAAAGAGCCCAAAAGGGACCAGGGACAAGCAGGGAAGATGTAGGATCTGAAAGACACTGGAGCAGAGCTGGCTCCAGCATTGCCGTTCCTAAGGACTGGAAGCGGCGTTAATGGGCCCCATGTGCTACAGGAATGCAAAGCTCTGCGTGGGCCGGGAGATTTATGCTCTTGACATTGGGGGGACTTCCTGACTAAGAGTTAATTGCTTTGGACTGTGAGTGTCTCTGCTCTGAATTACTGCAACTTTGTTGAACAGCAAACCTGAGGGAGCAGCAAAGCCAAAGGCAGGCAGCCGTCCTGTGTAAGATGCCACTGGTTTAACCTCACATTTCTGAGGATGTAGAGCATGCAGTATTTTTGTTTAATGAAGCTCATGTTTAGTTGTCATTCATGTTTAGTTGTCATTTAACTGTCATTAAAGATGAGGCTGGTCTCATTATGGTTTTTTTCTAGTTTATGTTTTCAAGAAGGGCCAATAGTGAAGGTATGTGGAAGAACACAGGAGCAGAGCAAAGCAATAGTGCTTTACCAGTCCTCAACAAGTTGTGGCATGTGCTGAGACACAGATGGTCTCTTTGTGTTTTAGCAACCTTAAGTAATTTCAGTGATATTTATGAATTTGTCCATTAATGAACTCATGTAAAGTGCTGGCAGCCCAAACATCCCACAGCTCAACCAAATGTTGTGTGAAGAACTGTCTCCTTTTGTTTGTTTTGTACTTGCCTTTTGTCAATCACTACACTTCCTACATGGTATTTAGGTGGATGCATGGGTTGTAATGTAGTTTAATTGGCAGAATGACATGCTTGAGACCAAATTCAAGAGACTAGAGACTAGAGATCCAACTGTCCCTTTTTTTGTTCATCTCTGACTGCTGACCATCAAATCTGAAGTTGAGCTTCACATGGGGAAAGAATCGGTGTTTGAAGGATTTGCTTCAGGTGAAATCACCTCAAGAAACAGACATTCAGTTATATGCTCACTAGTCCAAGAATTTTGCTTTGATCTGTGTAACCTGTTGAGCCACTCAACAAAGTTTTGGATGTGCAAACAGTGAGAGGAAACGAAAGCAGGTAGAGGGACATACTGCAAAAGGAGAGAAAAACAGCTCTGTGGGAGGGAAAATGGGTGGCTCTGAAAAGATCTGGAGGAGTCACATGCACAGAGGTACAGCAATAGATGGAAATGTCAGTGGGATGGAGGGGAAAAAAAGAAACAATGTTCAGTGATTTAGTTCTGTGCTCAGTTTGAAATGGTTTGGTTTGAATGTGTACACGGAATAAAGAAAATCACAGACCACAAGAATGACAGAAGCTGAGGAGAACAAGATCCCTTTGTCAGGAACCCCTCATGCCACCACATGGTTAACAGAACCTTTATTCTCCAGCCCCTTATTAATGCAGAGTTGTCAGGCTCCACTGGGAACCTTGAATACTTCTAAATCATCCCTATGGTTCTCTGAGCATTCAAACAAGGCAGAAATACACTCATTTAACTTATTTAGCAAGGCCTTCTCCCCTTTCCTGTGCTACTCACATTGCAGTGTATTGCTGACATCATTTAAAGTGTTACTGTCAAATAATATTGCTTTGTGTATTATAAATAGAAATCAGGCAGTAAATGCAATTAAATGTGGACAGAAAGGCACAAATTCCTGAGCAGAACAGTCTGTGTGTCTGACAGGAAATAGAAAAACTTTGTTAAGTTTGCCCATGACCAACCTAATTGGATCTTGGATTTATTTTTACGATTCTTTATAGATGTGGTATTACACGTCTGCAAAATATAACAGCTTCTTGAATCCAAAACTAAACCCACCAATATAAGATGTTTCCAGGGTATCTCAAAGGGTTTAAAACTGAATTCATTTGAATTCTGCTTTTCCAGTGCAACAGATAACAGTAAACAGGAGGTTAAAAATATACACATCAGGTTGTACAGCCAAGAAGTAACAGCAGGTGTCTGTGAAGCACAGGTTAGTGACAAACCCTCAATTTGGTTAGAAATGCCCTTCGTCCGTAAGAAAGATTGTGGTGATGGAATATTCTTAATTCACTATAGCCTGTTCAATGGGATCCACTGGTCTAGGCAAGGCAAGGCAAGGGAATCTTTGGCCCAGGCTGGCCAACTTGGTGAGGTGGGCTTTAAACTGAAGGACTTGTGGGGACTGGGTCCAAACTGGCAACAGTCAAGTCATTGCAACCAACTGGAGAATAGGCCAGGCCAAGCAAAGGAGAAACAAATGTTCCTTAGCTGCTTCCCAAGATGAAAACCAGAAGACCAACCACTTCAAGTGTACACCAATGCATGCAGAACAAACAGGAGGGACTGGAGCTCCATGCCCAGTCAGAAAGTTGTAGTATCATAGGAATAACTGAAACATGTTGGGACAACTTGTGTGACTGGAGGATCACAAGGGATTGCTATAGGCTGTTTTTTAATGACAGGAAGGGAAGAAAAGGAGGAGAAGTTGTGCTCCACGTTAAGGAGAACTTTTAATGTACAGAAGTCAATTATGGCTATTGTGGAAGCCCTACTGAATGCCTTTGGGTCAAGATCAGCAGGGTCATCTACAAGGGGGATCTTACAATAAACATCTGTTACCAATCTCCAAAACCAGACTATAAGGCCAATGAAACAGTATTTGGGTCACTTAAGCAAGATTCAGGTCAACAGAACCTGGTTCTATGGGTGACTTCAACTGTCCAGACATTTGTTGGAAGAACAACACAGCAGCTCACATCACCCATCAAGTTTCTGGAATGCGTAGAGGACCACTTCCTCATACAAATGTTAGGTGTGCCAACCAGGAATGAGGTACTGCTGGACTTGCAGCTCACAGGCCAAGAAAACCTGTTTTGCAATACCTCAGTAATAGCTTTGGAAGCAGTGATCACAAGTGTTAAGTTTGGGATACTGCTGAGCATGCTGAAATTTAGCATTGACTTTAGCAGGGCAAGCTTCAGCTTTGTCAGAGCTCAGTTGGGAGGGATTCTGTTGGAAACTTCCATGGAGGGTAAAGGAGCTAACAAGTGCCAGAATCCCCTTAGCTTTAAAGGGAAGCACATGAAGCAAGAAAGCCCCCTGGCTTAACTGCAATCTTCTGAGTCTTCTTAAAACCAAAAGAGAAGAATACCACAGATGGAAATGTGATTGAACAATTGTTGAGAAACACAGGGGCATTGCCAGGGCTTGCAGAAGTGCAATTGTGTGCAAATTGAAGTGAAATTGCCCAGAGATGTCAGAAATGACAAGAAAATGTTCTTCAGGTACACAAACAACAAGCAGAAACTGAAGGGAAATATTGTCCTACTGTTAAACATGAAAGGTGAATCATTCACCAACAATGCTGACAAAGCAGATGCTCTCACCACTTTCTTCACCTCTGTCTGTACAGGTACTTTTGGGCCCCAGGCCTTGGGAACAAAAATACAGGTTGATATAGACACAGATCCACTGTCAGTGGATGAAGAGTTGGTATGTGAACTATTACAGGAACTTGACCCCTATAAACTGATGGCCCCCAACAATATCCATTTGAGGGCATTAAGAGAGCTGGCTGACATTGTTGTGAGGTTGTTGTCCATAAACTTTGAGAAGTCATGAAAATTGAGAAACATATCAGAAGGCAAAAGTCACCCACACCCTGAAGAAGGGCTGAAAGGAGGATCCAGGAGATTAGAGTCCCATAAATCTCACCTCAGTCCCTGGGAAGATTATGAAGCAAATCCTCCTGGTGATTGTCACAAGTCAGATCAAGCACATGATTGAGAAAAGCCGTGATTGGGATTCACCGGAGGCAAATCATGCTTGACAAACCTGATCACCTTCTACAGCAAAGTAACCTGTGCGGTTGATGCGGGGTGAGTGGTAGACATCATTTACCTGTGTTCCTCCAAGGCTTTCAACACAGTTTTCCGCAGCCGCCTCCGAGATAAAATGGTTCATCACAGTCTAGACAAGTGGTCTGTGTGGTGCATGGGGAACTGGTTGACCAGCAGCGCCCAGAGGGTGGGGGTGAACAGCTCCTTTTCCAACTGGCAACAACTCACTAGTGGGTTCCCCCAGGGACTGATGCTGTGCCCAATGCTGTTCAATGCCTTCAAAAGTGATCATAAGTAGGATCAAATGTACGCTGATGAAGTTTAGAATGATCCAAACTGAGTGGGGAAGTGGACACTTTGGAAGGGAGAGCCACACTTCAGGATGACCTAGATAGGCTGGAAGACTGGGGTAACAATAGCTTTATGGAGTTGAACAAAGACAAGTGTAAGAGCACCTGAGTAAACACAATTCAGCACAGGCTGAGATCTACTTGGCTGGGGAACAGCTCTGTAGAATGGGGCCTGGGGGTCCTGACACAAGCTCTATATGACTGAACAGTGTACAGCACTGGCAAAGAAATCGAACAGGATTCCGGGTTACATCAACAAGGGCAACACCAGCAGAGATAAAGAAGTCATTGTCCCACTCTGCTCAGCACATGTCAGGCCACACCTGGGATACTGTGTTCAATTTCGGTTCCTGCTTGCCCTCTCTGGGGACAGGCCAGAGAGGGTCCAGAGAAGGGCCACAAAGATGATCCAAGGACTAGGAAGCTGTGTGAGCAAAGGCTGAGGGAGCTGGGATTGTTCAGCCTGGAGAAAAGAAGGCTCAGGGCAGACCTTATCACCATGTTCCAGTGTAGAAAGGGTGGCTACAAAGAAGGTGGGAACCCTGTTTCTACAAGGAGTCAGATGGAAAAGGTGAGGTGTGATGGGAGCATGTTACTCCTTGGGGAGATTCTGATGGGACACAAGCAGAAAATTTTTCACAATGAGAACAATCATCCATTAGAATAATCTCCCCAGGGAAGTGCTGGATTTCCCAACATTGGATACTTTTCAGATTCATCTGGACAGGGTGCTGGGATGTATGGTCTAGACCATGCTTTGGTCAAGAAAGGCTGGACCAGATAATCCTTGAGGTCCCTTCCAATCTGCTATTATATGATTCTGTGACATTCCAGTTCCTTAAACTACCTAAAACATCAACTATGCTGCAATCTAAGATGCCCTACAGGGAATTAGTTGGGAATAATATCCATCTTTCAGGATTTTCACTCTTCATCAGGTTATGCACTACTTGGGCATCTTCCACATAAAATATGAAGCAGACGTAAAAGTCCTCAGTGAACTTCTCAGAGTCTTCAGCTTATTTTTGTATAGGTTAATTTGATATACATTAATATGATTGATTTTATGGATTTTTTTTTTTAGTTTTGCTTCCAGCAGTAACTTTCACAAGAACATTGTGGATATTTTTGGTGACAATTAGAGCAAAGAAGGTCAAGTTTCCAACAGTATCATTTTCTGCTGGGGTAGCAAAGCCTTTTGGAAGATTAAGATTAATCTTCACTGCTTCCTGGCTCCTAAAGATAGCATCCAGGCTCTCCCATAACTGCACTGCAAGTTCATTTCACAGCTAAAAACTCTCTGTTATCAATGATCTGCTCATATCCCTCCCTCGCTTCTTCCTCAGATTGCTTCCTCTTTGGTGTTTTAGAGAAAGATTCAGCCAGCCTGACAGTTTCTGTATCAATACTCAACATCGTTGAGTTGCAAGAATCCAGTCTGGTAACTGCTAACTGGATGTTTTCTCTACAGGCATTTCTGGAGCTTTCTGTAAACCCAAAGACTCAAAAAACATTGGGCTAGAATCAAATAATTTTCATTTTGTATTGCAAACCTTGAAACATTCTCATTTTTTCTACGAGATTTCCATCAGAAAATATTTGGAAAACATATTTCCTCCCAAACCACATTTTGGTTTTGGAGAAGCCCAGCTTTCTCTCCAGTTCTGCTGAAGAAGCAGGAGGAACCAATGTCAGCTTTGCTTTGCTGGAAAAAGCTATTGCACACTCTGCTAGGGGACGGAGGTCTGCGTGTATCCCCAAAGCACAAGGAGATACGTAGAGATCTCCGCTCTTCTTTAGCTTTGCTGGACGTGAAACTTCCCTGATCTGAAAGCCAAGTGGCTGAGCATTCCAAACTCCTCGTCTTTGCAAGCCAAATGCTCCTATTTTCCCACTTTGTGTGGCAGAGACGTTGAGTGCAGATACCCAGCACTGGTGAATCACTGAGGCACAGATATTACAAATCAAGGACTGAATCATGTTTAGGATTCAGTTAAAGGGGATCTGGTGCAGACACAGAGATCTGGAGCTTATTTCATATCATGGTCCAGGCCACTGTACGTGATCCTACACGTATGGCAAAGCTCCCACTGATCCTTATTATGTTGATGAGGACATTAATGAGCCGAGACTGAGGAAACACTGAAAGTACAAGAGAGCTTTAGGAGTATTTTAATTACAACCCTTTAACTTAAGAATGGAACTATGATCTACAGTAGTAATTTATGTTGCAGATTTGTAGTCAAAATATTGCACAGCCAGTGTGATACTGCAAATGGGAGTTAAATAATTGCTGATTACTTTAGAAATGCTGTCTTGTAAAAAAGACACAGGAATAAGTGATAATCATGGCTGAAGGATTACTGCTGTTGATTTAAAAGCTTGCTGGGACAGATCTGAAATCCCAAAGCCAAAGCATTTGTTATAGCAAATAAAACCACGAAGAAGAACAGACTGGTGGAGTACTCGTTCAAACAACTGGCAGGCAAGAGCAATAAATCACGAGAAAACATTTTCCTAAACTTTCCCTTTAAATAAATTAGGTGTTTGTAAAATAGCTTGGGAGAACATGTTGATACAGAACTGCTAGCGAGGTAATGAGCCAAATCCAGCTCTGCATTTCTGCTGAGCTGCACCGGGGATGAATTTGGCTCCGTCTCTCTATAAACATGAATCAAGCTGTTTGCATTTTGTCGTTATGCTAGCCCCTACCCGAGAGGATACATTTCCTTGGCAACAACAATTAAGAGCCTGACAAAACCACCACGCATTGTCTGCATAATTTTTTTCTTCCTTAACTAAAGTTGTCTTTTCCCACCCCTCTCCCTCCCTTGGTTAGGAAGACAAAGGGGCCCATCCAGTTTCCTGCAATATCAAGGATAACATTTCCACTGGTTTTGATTGCTGCAGCAGAGGTTTCTTCATTATGTAATTATTTATTGGATTGACAGGCTGAGCCAGGCTCAGACTGTCCCTGCTCCACTGCCTCTGGTGTTTGCATTTTGGTTGACAAAACTTCTCTAGTCCATGGCGAAGGCAAAGAGACGAGGAAGGTGACCGCACCAGTGCTGTGCTGGAGCCTTCTGGTTTTCCAGGTGTTTGGGGCAGATGAAAGCAATTAACGGGGATTTCTTCCAGAAATTCCCAAAATTAAGAGCTACACAGGTATTTTGGGATCACACACACACATATTTAACCAAGAGACTCACAAGATGCAGCAGGGTTTTCCTCCAATCGGTTTTGGCCAGATGGATCCTGTCTATGTCAAAGTGACTCTTCAGGCTGCGCAAAACAGCTGGACCAGGTTTTGGGTTCTGCTCCCATAGATACTGCCTTAAATACAAGATAGTCATGTGTCTTATAGGCATTCCAAGAAGGAATGTGAGATTTTGTGGATGTCTTTGACTGAATTTGCCATTGGGAAAATGGGATGACCATGTTTTCCTTTTACTAGATAGTGGGATCTTTAGGATCATCTCCCAGATTGTGTATGTACTACAGAGCTTGGATCCATCTTCTAACATGACAAAACCAGAAAGCAAGTGTATACTCCTTCATGCTTTTATTCTCTATAAAATATTTTGATGAATGCAAACCCTCTCACAAACCCTTATCAGACTTCTTTTCCTGATCTGACACAATCCAAGACTAAATCATCACACTTTTTCCCAAATGGATTACACATCAGGATAAGAGGAACAGCATGTGCATCAGTTATAACTTATAAGATATACTTACTGAGCAGCAGCCAACCTCTGCTCAGAGCTGTGCAGAATGCATCCCTGTCCTTAAGGCATTTTGTATGAAAAGGAGCTTAGTCCTGTCAAACTTCATTTTCAGAAGAGACCTCATGGACCGTTTCAGTTTTCATGTGCTCAGGCTTTAGGCAACCACTGCATCTGTAAGCAGTGCATCTATAGTGAGCTGAGCTGTTGACAGTGCAGCTCACTGTACTGAACGCTCACCTCTGTTGGAGATAAAACCTGCTTCTGCTCACTTGAGACGGCTGAACCTAACTCATAGCTTTTTAGCTGCCATTGCAAGGAGCCAGGAAGCAAGTAACATGACATGTAGTCAGCTCTACAGCAGAATAGTATTCCCATTGCCTGCATCTGAAAACCCCACCAAGGCACCCTGTGGAGCTTTCACCTGATTGATGGCAAGAAAAATAGCAAGAGACAAAACCAAAATCTGCTTTCCTCCTGCCTTGCTTGTCTGCACGGCGATGCGATAACCCTCCTATCAGGAGCAGCAGCCGTTTTCCGTTCAAAGAACTAAGCAGTCATTACCACCACAACCAAAAAGAGCCTGAATCTGCTTTTTGCTGCTTTTGAGCAATAGGCTGAGGGGGAGGTGGATTTTCCACATCTGTTTCCTCTATTCACCTCCCGTTTGCTGCTGCAGGGCAGGAAACGCATTGCTCCATGCACCAGCCGCTGACCCCTCTGGGACCCAGCCTGCAAGCAGGGCTGGAAGTCCTTCACACTTCATCTGGTGGAGTTTTGAAAACAAAGATTGCTATTAAACCCAGCCCAACGTGCTGCATCAGAGCAGGAGTCTGAATGAGAGTGCGTTTGCTTGGGTATAGTAAAGAAAAAGGGAAAAGAAAAAGAAGTCAGTGAAGGGAATAAAATGGAAGCGTGGCCTCACCCGGAGTATTTCAATAGCTGTGCATGTCAGTGTGAGGAGTCAGCTCTTTTGTGGCTGTCCTTTCACACTGCCACACTGCACTACAGGTCAGGGCTGCCACGAGTTCCTTTAGTGCCTCTCTCTGCTTCATGAATCTCCTTCAGGATGTCCTTTCTGCAGGTTGAGCCATGTTTGAGTTATTCCTGCTACAGAGAGGTCACTAGGGGTCTGTTGCCTGGTTGAAATGACTCCAACACCCTGTCATAGATCATAGAATAGTAAGGTTTGGAAAGGACCTTAAGTCATCCGGTTCCAAACCCCCTGACATGGGCAGGGTCACCTCACACTTGACCATGTAACCCAACGCCCTGTCCATCCTGGCCTTGAACACTGTCATGGATAGAGCATTTACCACTTCTTTTGGCAACCCCTTCCTGTGCTTCACCACCCTCACAGCAAAGAACTTCTTCATTACATCTAACTTGAACTTCCTCTGTTTTAGTTTGAGAGCCCAGCCCCAAGGCAGTGTAAGCTCCCTTTCACCCATGGCTCCCATGAAGTTTCTCTTCAGCCTTTATGTGCTTTGGGGTGCCACCAGCCAATATTATACCCCAACACAATCTGCCAACCAACTCTCTCAGTTGCTCCAATGCTTCCCCCTTCACACAGCTTGTATCTTGCAAGTGTGTTTGCCATGGCAAGGATGTTTCTCTTTTCCTAAAGCTTCAAAGCACAGAAAAACATGTTCTTCCCCACCCTTCCCCTGCTGACATGAAATGCTTATGAGCAATGAAAGATAAGCACTTGTCACTCAAAACCTCTCTGCCGAGTAACCTCCAGTCATCTGGACCCAGTCTCTTACTGGAGAGCCAGACAAGTTCCCATCCTGGTTTCATCCAGGTTGTTTTCACACTTTCCAAAACCTGAAACTTGCGTGCTGACAAGCTCTTGGGGCTGACTAAAAATAGCCTGAGCTAAGCAAAACCACCAGCCATGTCTCTGCAGCACAACAGCCTGTCTCAGAAGCTCACACAGCACCTTGGCTAACTCAGTGGAGGCTGAAGTGGCACTTCAGAGGTCGGCTCTTCAGTTTGGGTCACCCAGCATGACTTACAGGAGGCCCTACAGAAGGATGGTGCTCTTATCAGAAAGGGATAGGAGGCAAAACAGGAAAGAGGTTGAAATCTTAAGAGGTTTATAGCTCCGACACAGGAAGTGAGAGGGCAATGCTGAATTGCATGGATGAAGAACGCAATGGCTTCCTCTGGAAGGCAAGCAGAGCATTCAGAGAGACCATTAAAGTCTTTCTGTCAGAGTTGTGTCCTTCTGCAGATGGTGAAGTGTGCACAGATACTGCTTCTGGGTAGCAGAGGAGTATGTGAGCTAAGCAGAAGAGCAGGAGATGAAGAGTCGAAGAGAAGCAGGGATGCAACAAGGTGCTCTGAGACACCATCATGACTCCCTTTAACGTATGTCACTTCATAAGCAGAAATCAGTATAAGGCAGTGCTGTTCAGCACACCCGTGAAGGATATGCTTTCTTCTTCACCTCACCCCAACCCTTTACTCCTCAACATTCTGCTGAATGAGACGTGATCCTAATGCTCGGCAGAGTGCAGATGAATCCCTGGCATGCACAGAACTTCAGGGTTTACTTAGTGTGGGTGTTCACTATAGCTCCAGGATTATGCCCAATTAGGCTGTCTAGACCACATTCAGAGGGGGTGTGGATGGGGTGAGGATTACCAGGTGGAAAATCAGATATCCAGTGGGAGGGTGGGGAGCGG
>JANRGW010006331.1:0-37231 GCA_024733675.1 Psilopsiagon aymara
TCAAGACCAGGTTGGACATAGCCTTGGGTGATATGGTTTAGTGTGAGGTGTCCCTGCCCATGGCAGGGGGGTTGGAAATGGATGATCTTAAAGTCCTTTCCAACCCTAAGTATTCTGTGATTCCTCCTGTGTTTTCTGAAGAAGCACATACTCAAGAGATTCTGTATGCAAATTGCTACTCAGAAGAAAGTACAATAACATAATAAAAACCAACAGATACATTCAGAATAATATTAAAAATTAGAAGCCCTTAGTGAAATCAAGTAGCTGCTCGTGTATGCCCACACCTCACTGCAACACAATGCTTTGCTATAAATTCTGGAAGAGTTTCGAAGGTGATAAAAAAGTTGATGCTCTCCATAAGCCACATAAATTAAAAGGGTGTAAATACGCCTATCAACATAGGCTTGTCTGCTGCACATCAGTCTCAGGCAAAAACACAGCTGTGATGGGACACAAGTAAATAATTAATGTCCACCAACAATGTGTAATGGGAAAGGAATCTTGTGAAATTAATCCAGTCTCACATTTTGATGGGCCTACAAATGAGGTTGATAAAAGTAATAGGGTTGATGTAATGGACTTCTGAAAAGCTCCAGACTTGAATTATTGAGTAATAAACTTGACTGTTTAAAATCAACATAGCACAGTATAGATCAATTGGAGAGCAGCTAACTGATAGCTTTCCAAATTAAATAGTAAATGCAAACGTTTGCTTGGCAAGTAAATTTCTGGTCCCATATAGATCCTGGCTTGGCAGTTGCTATTTAATGTTTTTATTGCTGACCCAGAAAAAAAGTTAAATTATTACTTAGTAAGTTTGAGAAATTTGGAGAAGTGATATGGAATAAGGAGGATAATAAAGCAAAACAATCTAGAGGGCAATGCAGTAAATCACTCATCAGCCAACAGTAGGAATTCTGGTACAGACATATGTAAAGCCGTGAATGCAAGATTAAACAGTGGAGATCTTATTTGTCAGACGTGACAAAGGAGGCCAGAAGCAGACTGGAAAAAGCCTAGCAAGTTGTAGATTATAACTGGTTTAATACACGCTACCAGTCTGACATCTTCAGCAGTGTAATGCATGTACTAGAGATGTAATAGCAAGCAAAGAAATTATTTATTGTCCCAGTCTGGCGTTGGTGTATCTGCTGCTGATATTCAGAGCCTATTTCAGAGGCAGCAGATTCTGAGACACGGGAAACAACTCAGGGAAAAGACACAAGAACAAATGAAGAATCATGAAACTTAATTCTGGAGAAAGACATAAGATTTACCTTTTTAATTTTACAAAGGCTGAGAGGTTTCTTAATCACAGGCTATAAGTATTTAAAGCAATAATAAGAATTAGCTAACAAGGTTTCTTCAGCCTTAAGGGTAAAAGATCTAGCAGCAGGCAATAGCTAGAAGTTAAATATAGGCATTCAGAACACAAATAAATCCAATTACTTGACAATTTTGCAAGGGTTGCGGGTTACTTATGAGTCACAGGGAATCTTCAAACCAACCTTTATAAAGTTTCACTCCAGTCCAAATGGCAATTAATTGAAGGAGGTCTTACGGCCTCTTAGTCTCAGTAACCTGGCAGTTAAGTGACAGGGCTGCAACTGCTTCTGTGGAAGGCTATTTTACAACCTAATAAATGTCATTTCAGGGAACAGCTTCATGGGATTCTGCTTTTTACTTTAACACATTACTACTGGACCACACTGAAAAACTGATTCCCTTGTTTCCTGTTCTCATCAAAGGACAATTAAAATAATGATCTTTCAGAAGTAATAGGTAATAACTCCTTTTCTAATACTTGCAAAAAATGATCAGAGAATGAATCAAGCAATTAATTCTTAGTTCTTAGTCATTCCTCCTACTCAAGTCCCAAACCAATAGTCACTTAAACACAGGAATATGTGATGAATGTTTTCTTCAGCCCAGCACAGGAGAAGAAAGAAATTTGGTACTTGTGACCCTCAGAGTGCTGTATTTTACGGTATTTCTATTTAAACAAGACTCCAAAGAGAGAACTGAGATTCTTGCAGGGGCTGAAACAAAAGTGCTCCTGTCCTTAACACTCTCTCTTGCTCCATCCTCACCTGATTTTTGGATGTGGCTTGTCCCTTTCGTCACTCATGTTTTAATTTGTCTCCTAATCTCAATCCTCCTATTTAGTGTCTAAGCACTGCTCATGTTTCCTTAAAACCACAAAGAAGCAACCCCATTGTGTAAACAAAACCCATTAAAACATTTCCTGCTCCAGGGAGTTCACAACACAGAATATAAACCAGCCTTGTCAAACTGGTGGCCTGCAAACTGAATCCAGCACAAACAATGCCATCGTATTTCTTTCCAAGACTTACAGGAGACTTGCACAGTGATGTAGCACTGCTGGGGTAGCACAGCAATGCCTAACAGATGACTGACTTCTCCTGGGCCTTCCAACTACCCATGGACAGGGCCAATGAATGTATTGCAAAGTGATAGAAAAGTTGCTCTGCATTTCCTGTAACTCTCTCCCTGCCTCTTTCCAGATATGGAATGAGGTTATCTGTCCAGCTCTTATTGCTGGGATGTGTGCAGCAAGAGACGCTACATCTCTTCTCCCAGCCAGCACCATGACCTTCTCCCCTTAGCAGGACTAGTGAACACCTACAATCAAAGTCAAGAAGTGACAGATGACTATGGGAACTGAACCTCCATACTCAAAGCAATGACGATAGTACTCAAAGGACAGTCTCAAAGTGCAGCTTTCACTGAGTTCTGGAAACAGGCTGGGGAACAGTAGACTTAGTAAGGAAACAAAGACCCTACAACTCCATATTGCTTTACCTGCTGTCTCTCTGAAATACTGCGTTGGATCCAGATACTTGCTAGAATCACAATACATGTTCAAATACCAGTACAATGAAACAGTGTGTTCAAGAGGTCAGCCAGAAGGCTCTTGTACGGAGACTGCAGTGTGGACAAAGTTGGACAAACATTAGATAAATATGTGGGAGAGGCTGAAACATAGTGGAAACCAAGAGAATTTATGGTGGACCTCATGGACCTAGATTTCAAGTGAAGCATCTACAGACGGGTGCATTCACTAGGACTTTAGGTAGGCCCCCAGACTGAATATTTTGGCACCATTTTTTGTAATTCTGATTTATCCAAAATTTGTTAGTGTTAGTGTTTTGGAAAGTATGATCTCTCCCAAGATGAGCACCGTTCCAGCCCTGAGCTTACATCATAGCCAGCCTTCCCTCCAAACCATTAATAAGAATTTTAAGCAAAAACAGTTTAACATTGTTCCCTACTGCTCCCCTGAGGTATCCCCCACCAAGTGTTGGCATTTATTCATCACTATGTGTTTCTGGTCCCTCCAGTCTTTTTTCAGTCTGTTTTGTAATGTTCATCTCCAGTCAGTCTAAATTAATCTTTCAGCTCAGTCTTCATGGAACAGTACATTAGTTGCCTCAGTATATGAATAGACATCATATTTACAGTGATTAAATGACCACATTCTTTTCATCTACTTGGTGTGCACTTTGGATCAAACTAAGTGATTAAGTTATGTCTGGATTTGCTTCTTACAAACCTGTGCATGTGCCATTCATGTTCCCTTACAATGGCAAATTTGACTCATGCAGAGAGTCTGCATATTTCCTACATGCCACTAAAGGAATTGAATTAATAACTAAAGTGTGCTCTGAGTCACACACAAAACTCAATAACTCTTCTTCACCAGGGTTGAGGTTTGCTTTAACTGCTTGCAGATTTACTTTGTTTGGTATTTTCTCCATTATTCTGCTAGGACAAAATTCACCCTTCTTTTTCCATCATATATACTCTGTTTTGGCAATTATCTTGAGGGTTAGCTAACGTACACATGGCTCCATGTGAATGCATGGCACAGCAAATTCTTCTTGTTTCCTTATTTAGACTGTTGTACCACAGATGGAAGCCAAAGTTATTGCCTAGTGAGTAGCTATTGCTATTTTAATGACTGCCATTTATTCATAAAGATCAATACAAGATATCTTCCTCTGTCCTCTGGTTCTTGTTTGATTCTTCTGTTTTTCTGAGATAACCGTATGTGCACCAGCTTCTTGACTAATTGCAAGAAAAACATAGCAGGCAGATGTGGTTTCTCAAGTTTATTTCTAATATGTTTCTCATATCCCTGAAACTCATCTCATAGAGGTCATATTCTGCCCCATTCCCAATGTCTTCAGTTAATGTTAGTGTCAGGAGATAGCACAGAGATTCAGTAAATCCAGCAGTACTGACTTTAAGTTCTCATTCGGTGGGTCTTCCTAATGCTGTTGGACAGTTTGAGGTCTAAAACGGGATGAAAGGAGACAAGGCGAGGTAAATATGTCACTTCCACTCATAGCTCTGCTTATGGATGTTTCCCAACTTGGTCAAAGTCGGCTAGCCCCAAGGACCAGCACTAAGGTATACTGGCACATGAAAAAGTTAGGGCCTAGAGCTACTCTTTGCAGAGATCAGAACTCTTTTCTCGATCACACACAATGGGGGTCACCCCAATAATAAGAACAGGATTCTGGGTCAGTTTGAGGTCTGAACTTTTTTTTGATTAAACGGGGCATTGGGATCACAAAGAAAAAGCTCTTTGTTTCTTTGCGTCATTCCACTAAACATAAATATAAATTTCCATCAGCAGAAATGAAATAGCTGTTTCAACAGAGTTCCCGAAGTTTAGAGACACACACACACAAAAAGCCAAACATATGAGCAGGAAAATTACGTCAATTGAAGAAACTTAAGTGTCCTCTAAAAGGGGCCCTACCCTTGCTGTGAAAGTAGACAGACTTCTACAGAAAGTGATGAAAAGAACAGCTTGTTCCAGCTGCCCTGTGACTCAGACTGGCATAAATGTAATAACTGGCCAGGACAGTTCTGGGACAGAAAAGTGGGGAGATAATAAAGGCCAGATACTGCCTTGGTTCAGAAGATGTGAAACGTTCAAGTAACTGAACACCAAACTATTGAACATCTCTGGCTCCCTACTGTCTCCCACCAGTCAATGTAACTACTGTACACAGATGCAAGTGAAGCACAAGTGCAGAGATGATGGCAGACAAGTAGCAGCCTACTGGTCATAACTGTATCTGAAATACTTATGCCTAAAAACCTCAGCACTTACTTGGGTACTGAAAAGAGAACTGAACACACCTGAAGATTTGAAGATCTTTAAAAATGACCAGTCTTAAGGGTCTTCAGGTTGTGAATCCTGAGAGGATCTCAAAGAAACCCCGTTGTGGAGTCCAACAGTGGATGATGAGATGAAGAAAGCAAGATAAAAAAAAGATCAAAATGGACTAGATAAGTCTCTTGATATCAGCATCTGTGACTCTTTTGCTGTCAGCATTATGACACTGAATTATTTGCCTCTTTGTCTTGACTAAGACCGATTGAAATGAGAAACAGCACATCTCTGGCAATTTGTTAAAACCACTTCAAGTCCCTGAGTGATGTTAATGATCACTGACTGAGGGTGGAGTGCAGCAAGGTGAATGGCATGATGAATGGCAGATGACAAACATACACTTTTCTGATTAACTTATATCTGTGCACCTCCAAGGACTCTCAATACACATCATCATATCCTACTCTTTACCTTGCTTACCTTCATCACTCTCCTGGGAAGTGTCCTCATTTAATTTATTTTTAATACAGAGCTGAAGCAGAGAGGGAATAAATAACTTGCTTAAGGTCACTCAGGTCTGCCAAGGTCTCCAGCACTGGTGCAAGCAGAGACCTCCATCACTTGCACTTTTGGACTTGGAGATAAATCTTATGGCTGGTTGGTCCTTAAGGATGTGCTCACAGTTCTGCTGCTCCCTACCCTTGTGATAGCCTCTGCGCTATTGCAAAAGCTGTCACAAGGAGACAGGACAGTTACAGACATAAGTACCAGCATCAGACTTGTGAAGGTGCTTGAGGTTTGGTGCATGTGCACTAGGAGCTGCCAAATTTAAAGGCACTCCAGCAGATTTTTGCAGAAGTATTCACAGAGACAGCCTGTCTCCAGATGTCTATCAATAGTGCTCAAGTGTCAACACTTCCAAGCTAGGATCTTTAGAGGCCCTCACCTGCCATAGGGTTGCTAATGGCCATTATCCCTGTTTCATAAATGAGGAAAGTCAGACACACAACAAAACAATTCTTCTGCAGCAACTCACATATCAGAGCTGGAATTAAATATATATATATATATATATATATATATATATATAAATTGATCCCCTGCCTCAAGTATGCTGTATAATCTACAGAGTTATCAAAACACTCCTCTCAGTTTTCTCTTCCATTCCCTCTCCATCAGCCCCATCTTCTTCCAATTGCCAATTGTTGCTCTCTTTGCTATTGTAATTTCCTGTCCTATAGTCTTTTCCTCTGTCCCTCTCCCAGCAACAATCCCTTCCTCCCAGTTCTGCAGCTTTGCATCGGGTTTTTCCCTAAATTTCATTGCATCACGCCATCTCCCAAAGGCCAGAGCTGCTTCTCAGGAGTGGAACATGCAGCTGTTGGTGACTGGTAAGAGGCCAGCAGATTCCCTGTTCACCCTAGCTATGCTGGAGTAGGATGCTGAGTGACCATGTCATCAGAGAGAGTAGTAAGAGTCCTTTGCTGCCTGTTCAATATCTTGGAAGCAGATCCTCGTCACTTGAAAAGGGATCTGAAGGAGAAAGGTTGCTCCCCCTGGCCTCCCCCAAATGGTATTTCATCCAGCATGAAGAAGATGTTGACAAAAGGGTACATGTGTCACCACAGGTGAGAGATTCTTGGCTGGTAGGGATGTGCCTCCACTAGTCACCTCCACTCCATCAAGAGGATAGACAACTACCTGAGGCTCCTGATTATCCACAGTAAGAGGCTGAATGCATAGCACTTCAGTCTGCTCATTAAAAGGGCTGTCATATAGAGAAGAGAGAGGGCACAGGCAGGACAGCCAGCTCCCTTGTGTTATGTGGAAGGAACGTGAAGAAATAACAGGTTTATTTATGGCATTGCTGCTCTGATTTGAGTACACAGGGGTTTGAATGTGCACAGTTTTTATGTTCATTTATTTTTAAACTCAAGAGAAAGGACTGAACTCAGTACCTGTGTGCATATCATTGACCTGCTCCTTGGGTCTATTAATCTGACATCCTCCTCCAGTGCATTTCTTCCAAGATATACATCATTAGCTAAACCTAACTACACAGAATTTGCTCTCAGGATGCACAGTGGTCAAATAATGGGACAAGTATGGTATGCAGTCGTAGGGAAATGGGTTTGAACAGAGCTCAGGTGCTCTCCAAGTCTGCCTTCTCAAGCAGTGTGTCTCCAAGTGATGAAATGCAATGCTATCGAATATCATGACAGAAAGCCTGAATACAAAACATGATGGTGCCTCTTAAAAATAAATGTTGCTTTGTGATCTTTTTCTCAGGAGAATGAAGTTTCCAGTGTGCTAGCTCTCTCTGCGTGTGGTATCACATGCTGCATGGTCTGTTCCCTGTAAGCTCTCAACATATGCTATGAATATGCCTCTTCAGTACAAGCATTTTAAATCAGATGCTTATGCCGCCTTCTGATCTTTTGCAGTCACACATATATACATCGGGTTTTGCCACAGGCTATCTATCATTTCTCCCTTTCCAGCATCTGAAACGCATGACCCACAATTTGGTTTTATGCATGTTTTACTGCAGTTTCCACATAATCACACAGGAAGCTTTAATTCTCACTTTATGAGGCCAAGCACAGACACATAACTCTGGACGCAGTCTGCAGTTCTAATCCTTGTCTTTCAGAAGTGTCATGACTGTATCTCTGACCACCAACAGGCTGTATTTCTCACAACTTAAGGAAACATTATTGAGTTAAATTCCAAGCAAAGCCTCACTCTTCATGGCCAGTTGTTTACCCACATCATTTTTCACCTCCTACCCCAAAGTAACACCTAAGGTAATTAGGCAGCTGCTGCCCTCTGCCTCTGTGCTCTCCTCATTTCAGCTATGGATTAAGCACACTAGTGTATGAGGTGGGCATTTGCCATCGCTGTAGCACAGACAGCTCTCCAAAGGCATGCATCACCCTCTAATGACCTACCACACATTGCAAGTTTGTATTGCCCTAGGTGAGGGTAGGGAATGAATAAATGGATTCTCTGCATATAATATTTTAGGTGCAAAGACCAATCTGTAACACAGGTCAGAATACACTTGAGTAGGTACAGATTTCCTGCAGGCATCAAAGGGATGCAGCCCCATCCAGTTAGGACACGCCTTGTGTCAAGGCTGTGATTTGCCCCTCTCATTCCTCCCTCTCATCCCCTTCTACTCATTCACCATGCCTGGTCCCTTCACCATCCCCAACTACAAGCAGCAGACACAGCTGGACAGGATCAATCACCTTCCAGCTGCCTCTGTTTAAGGCCACAAAAAGAGGTTATGGGTCACCTCAGCCCCTGGCTTACTACAACCAGCCATACGATCCCTCCTGCCTCAGGGAATAACATAATTTGGCGCAGCGCTCACCAGAACGGTGCTATCTGTACATACCAAGTGATGCTGATTCAAGTAGGGCTCACCCAACGCTGATATCATGTTGTATGTCCTTCATCCCCTCCAATGGCACATTTCTCTGTGAACTTCAGGGAACATGACTCTTCCAGGAGGGCATAGCCCAGGCACAGAGACATTTCTACTGGGGATATGCCCTCACTGGTTGGATGCGAGAAGATGGAGGATTTTTTCTCTCTATGGAAAGGGGTTAGCTGGGAAGAGGTGACAGGGAGCTAGTCTTGTAAAATATCTGTCCTGTTGTCGTGGTTTAAGCCCAGCCATAACTCACACAGTCACTCTCTCACTCTCCCCCTTTCTTCCCCCCCAACTCCTGGAGGGACGGAGAGGAGACTCGAAAGAATGTATCTCCCATGGGCTGAGATAAGAACAGTCCAGTAACTAAGATATAAGACAAACCACTGCTGCTACCACCAATAATAATAATGACAAGGGAAATAACAAGGGAAGAGAATACAACAGCCCACCGCCCGTCAACCAATACCCAGCCTGACCCTAGCAGTGATCTAACCCTTCCGGGTAACTGCCCCCACTTTATATAGTAGGCATGACGTGCTGTGGCATGGAATACCTCTTTGGTTAGTTTGGGTCAGATGTCCTGTCTCTGCTTCCCCCCGGCTTCCCCTCCTCGCTGGCAGAGCATGAGGCTCTGAAAGTCCTTGGTCAGAGTAAACATTTGAGCAATAGCTAAAACCATTGGTGTTATCTGCACTGTTCCAAGGCCAAAAGTCAAAACCACAGCACTGCACCAGCTACTAAGAAGGAGAAAACATGACTGCTACTGCTGAACCCAGGACACCTGTGCATGGAGCAGATGGGACAGGGGCATCAGAGAAGCCCTGTAAACAAGCAGTTGAGCTTTAGCAACAAGCCATTTCATCTGCTTCAAATATAGGCTCTATCATCTTCCAGCTAGGACTGGAAAACATCAGGTCTGCTCTGCCTGTGGGGCTTTGCGAGTTTGTATATTCTGAACTATTGCCAGGAGTAACTTTGGTGCTGGGGGGATCAGTGCTGGGCCCTGTGAAGCACATCAGTAAGATAGTGACTTATCCATGGAGGAGGGAAGCTGGGGAAATCCCCTCCCACTCTAAACTATTTCTTGGTTCTTTACATTAGTTATCAGCCCTTGGGAATATATTTTCCTCTCTCCATACATTTCTGAGGTCTGCATTATCATTTGCTAAATATTAGCCTGTGCTGTTTATCATGAGGTCTGCAACCCTTGTTCACTTCAGGGAGTTTGCAACTCAGTCACAGCAATAAATTTTCTGATATTCTATGGGCTTTATAGCACTAAGAGGCACACAGCTGAAATTACTGTCTCAGAGACTTCAACCCCTAATCTCACAGTGAAATGTTGCTCACCAAGGGCAGGGAGGATGCACATAAATGCAGGTTGTTTATGATAACAGTGGATTCAGACTCAGGTTCCAAGCCTGCTTACTAATTATGACGACTATTTTGGCTCCCTTAGTTTTATAACATGTTTGAAAGGCTCAGGGAAACCACATTATCTGCAACTCCTTTCAACAGCATGTTTGGTTCATAAGAGCTGCTGGACAAACAAAGGGAATAGGGCATGCTTGTGGCCTGGGAATCTGTTATAATAACATTATAGTGACCAAAATTAACACCATGGGCTACAATTAATGCTGTTCCTCCATGTTTATTGCAGAACAGAATCATCTGAGACCTGACTCAAAACCTGTTGATTTTGCAGCATCCTAGGACACGCTCAGACTTACTGACCTGCTTTGCCCAGCATGTTTGGGGAGCTTGGATTTTCTCCCTGCAATAGATGTTGCTTAAGAAGGGATTTAAATTTTATTCAGAAAGGTTACTCCAGCACCTCTAAGTTTCTAGGCCCCCTTTCAGACTCATTCTTGTTAAAAACTAGAAATGCTCCAGCTTCTCCTGGCTACAGAATATGATCCAGAGTACCTTCAAAGCAAATCAGAGTTCATACTGAACCATGAATGTTTAATAAAGAGTTTGAGGGGGTTTTTATTAAAGAACTAAATCAAATGCTATTTGAACATACATGTCCAAAAGAAACACTGGTCTGAGGAGTATGTATTCTCAGTTGTCAAATTAGCCCTGCTGGGTTTCCACCACCAGTCATGTAATGTGTACAAGTAATGGTGGATATTGCCCAGCCACTTCTTTTTCAAGAGGCTGAGAAATCACAGGGAAAGTTGTATCAGACAGGAGACATCCTCCTGCCCTGAATGTACCAGACGGTGGTACAACTGCTGCTCTGAGAAGGGAAGCACAGGAAAAGGAGAAGAGGAGACTTGTTGAGCAGCTGAGTGGCTATGTCACACATGCAGAGGGAACAACTGGCATTATCTGGTTTTGCTTTGCCAACCTTATGGCAACAAAAACAAGAAAAAGAACAGGACAAAAATACTTGAGAACAGTCTAAGAGCACAAAAATGGGGCTGCTTCCCCTGCAGTGGCAGGGCACTGCCCTCTCCTCTGTCTCTCTCTTGGTCTCTTGCTACCATCACAGAAAATGCTCCAAGATCAGGGTTCGCTGGCAATTCCATGACTGATGCAAGGTCCACTTTCTATCACACAAGGGCCAGACTGTCTCAACACGTCCCTGGTAAGAAGTTGTTTTGCAGCCACACAGCCCTTTCTGGCGGGAAAGCTGTTCTGATCTGGAGCAGGGATGTTTCTAGGTATGCCAGATTCCTGAATGCAGTAGCCTATTTTCCCAGAAAGACTGAAGGATAAACAAAGAGGGGCTGGAAGAATAATGATTTCTAAACCTCCTCGATCTGGAGGTCAAATCCAAGGCATGTCTATATTAATAAACTAAAGGGCTCAAGCACTGACTTGCAATAATACACATGTTCTGACTAACAAAATTTCCAGAGACATTTTGGTCCATGCACACCCAAACAACACCCTGGCAAGGCCCAGGGGACAGCACAGCTGAGGGACTTTTCACTAAGGATAGTTTTGTTATAGAGAGTTTCTCTATTCAAATGTGAGCCATGCCTTGCCAGTTGCCCTTAGGGCCAGAGAACATTTCTATTGCATAAGTGTAGCCTTCAGGGACTCTCTCCTAAACACACAGTTAAATGTCCAAACTGACACAGAGCTCTGTCTGCTGTGGTGCACAGGGGATGCCTGGCAGGTCATAGCTGCCTCCTTGATTCATTCAGACTCGTCCTCTGCCCTCTATGCTGCCTGGAAGACATAAAGAGAGCAGAAGATGCTGCAAGTTGGGGGGATTCCCTCTGGCATGTGGATTTCCCACCAGTGGGCACTGAACCAGCACCAACACTGCCAATAAAGACACCACCATGAGGCAGGGAGAGTGGAGTGGCCAAGCCATGGCACACTGCAACAGGTCCACTGGCAGATGGTGCCAAGGGGCTCAGAGCCAGCTGGAAAGGGCTCTGACTAGGCTGTGTTGGCTTTTGCGAAGATCAGGGATGGGTAGCCCCTGGGACGTGTCCCAGGCCATGGGGTCTAGCTGGAATCTGCAAGTGCTAAGTGCTTTGCTTCAACAGAGAGAAGAAAGTTTCCTTGTGTTGCTGGGGGTGTTCCCTTCTTTGGCAGGGTCCAGGCAACACAGGTTGTCCAAGCAAGTAGCTCCTTGGCTGGAGCATATTCCCCAAATCAGGCAAGATCCCCCATGCTTGAATCAGGCTGTCAGGGTGACATACCTTCAGGCATGTGAGGCTATACTGTGGTCAGCTGCACCCTGGCAATACAGAGTGCACACAGTGCCAGGCAGTCAGAAAGCAGGAGCATTATGGGGGTGCTCACAGCTCTGCTGATGTCACCCCAGCTGCTTACATATGGACAAACACCCCACAGAGCTAGTGTGTGAAAACAGACCTGCCAGAGCATTCTGCATTACTACAGAGTACATATATCAACAAGAAGTTATGACTGTGGGACAAGCTGTTATTCTTGGCTTGGTTCAAATCATCTCCTGTTGGAAGTTATAAGTTTTTTCAGCATTATAGACTCTAGCCCTAATCCCAAAACATTGCTTTGGAGCTGGGTAAGTTTCCACCAAAATAAAAAGCATAGGAATTTTTTCTTTTATCACTAACTGGGAAAAAGAAATGCCCTCTGGAAGGAAATGGTTTCTTTTAATGTCTTAAAACAGAGAAGAGGCTCTTTGCTCTTCTGTGCCAAAAGAAGGATAACATTGCCAGTCCATTTTTGGGATCTGTTGTTTTCAAAGATGGGTAAAAACAAGAAATAAACAGCAACACCAGCCTTCGCTCTTTTCATTGCCAGAGCAATGAAAGTATATTAGGACCACTGCATCCCTTGGGAAAAGATAAAACTTTCCCAGAGTTTAATTTTTGCACAGTGTAATGTGGAGGAGTCAGCACTGGATTTAGACACTCTTGTTTAGGTGTCTGCAGTATAGGTGTCTGCAGTATAAGTGTCCACATGGGTATTGGGTGAGTTTCCATTGTTGTCAGCACTGATCTGGGCTTTGCCATCTGTGAATAATTCAGCTGGTCAAATACCCAGGATCCTAAAAATGATTGTCCAAGGCATTTGAAAGGCCCTACACTGAAAGAGAGGGTGCAAATATTAGGCAGGACCTATAAATAAAACAAATTGTCTAAAATAATATTATATGCATATATATGGGCTACTGACCTTTAGACAGCTAGCCTGTAAAAAAAACAAGTTTCCTTGGCTACAGCAATATCTTTGGTACCTTTACACTGCTACATTCAGTATCAGAATCAAAACCTGAATCCCATCCTGCAAAACTGGTTTCGAAACCATTGAACTCTTTAGAAGTGATATTATTTGCCAAAAGAGGGGGATTATTGAACTATAGACCTAATTTTGGTCTTTTCTAATCACGAGATATAAAACTTTCAAATATTAGTAAGTTTAAAAAATTCTTGAAATTCTTTAGTAAACTCATATTCAGTGAGGTGCTAGAGAACTTCAATTAAACATCACAAGGTTTGCAGACTCAGGAAAGTAATGACAAATAGTCATTGAAAATGTGTAATTTTGTAGAAATCATATCCAAGGTAAGAATTATCTGAGCTAACTTTAGATGTCAACAATGCAGATACACTTGGTCTGGTCACCATGGTTTGCTTTAAAAACAAAACAGAGAAATAAGCACTCATAAGGTACCTGAGATATCTACTTTAAAATGAAATTAACTGCAACCTAGGAAAAACAATTTCTTTTCATATACTGACTACAAAGGGAGGCCAGCATATCTAGTCCATATGTAGCTGATTAGACTGTAGATGGCTACATCTGGTCAGCATTAGAGCATGTTTAATAACATACCTATCTGCAACTGCATTCCTATTCAGATCAATATGTCTACACACTCAGTACTCCATCCCTCTATTTACACTCCAGATTGCAGCCATTGCTAGTCCAAACCTTTAGTCTTGAGCTCCAAAAGCATCTGTAGGTTGGACCCAGCTACACTGAGATCTACAACTTGCTCAGTAAGGTCCCTCAGGAAAACACAACTCACCAAGCCAGGGCAAATCACCTGGGATGCAGTTAGAGACATGACATTCCCTCCAAGAAGTCTGCAGAAGAGTGTTTACAGAGAAACAGAGGAATCATTACAAGTCCCTTCACTTAGGAAAATATTTTTTCCCTAACCAAAATCTCAGTGCTAACGGTTAAATACATTTCCTTACATAAAAACTGCTCAAGACTTCAGGAAACCCGTTTACCAAGAGCTATCATGCCAAAAAGTAAAGTAGTTCATACTTAGCTAAATTCAACAGCCTCACATACATAAAGAGCTGGTGAACTTTATTGCAGTCTGGGACAGGTAAGTAATTTTTTGCACCAGTCTAGCTTGAAAGTCAAAAAGCCTGGCTTAGCCATGAGTGTGTCAGCATCCCAGGGAATGGGGTGCAGTTCCTGGGTGAGCTGCAAAAGGAAGGTAAGTCAGTCAGCCATCCAGATCTATAGCAGTGCAATTTGCACTGTTATTAGAAGTTATGCCTCCCCATCTGGAAACTAAATGCAAACATACACATACGCTTAAGCGTTGCTTAAGAGAAAATCACTACCCTGACAAAGCTGAACAGGAACAGGAAGGAAAGAGAAACAAAAAATACAAACCAGTATCTATGCCTCCCCCATTTAGTTTTCTGTACCATCAGGGTGCCCTCATATTTAATTAAGCACAACTTAGGGGACAAAGAATAATGAGGTGAGGAAGGAAAGAAAATCCATTTGTTTGTTAATACTGTAATAGGCTAAGAAATATCTGACAGAAAATTTACATTACACCAATTTACTACGTAGCTTGGTCTTCGCAAAACACAGCACTGACATTCTATACTCCATTCTTCACCAGAACCCGAGGCATCTGCAGAAGTTTTTGGTAATCTCTGACACCACAGAGGAGAAAATTTGCCTTTCTTACTTGTGGGAATCAGGTACAGCTTTCACATAGGAGAAGTCAGACTCTTTGATCAATACATGGAACATTAAAAAATGTATGCTAGTATGTAATCATGGGGTAGATCTGGATGGTTTGATTTTTTCAATGAAAAACCATAGGAGAGAAGACAATGTAACATTACTTATTCTTCATAGTATTAAGAATTACAAAAATACTCCAGAAGGAGCAAATAAATGAAAGAGAAAAGGGAGACAGCCATTGAGATCTTGACTGAGTGCGCTATCATGACAACAATGGGTACGTCAAGCAGGAGCTTAACACATGATCTTTCCAAAGCTCCATGTCAATAAAGTTTGACAGCGGCTGTAGGCTCTGAAAGCAGAGATTCATCACATCTACGTAGTCACGTTTGCACTAAATGCATAAACCGAAACCCCAAGGGAGGTGGTGAGACTGGTGTTCTCTCATGCCAGATGCTGAGCAAACAACCTTAGGACATGCAGCCTAGCCGCACAAGGCAGGAGGAAGCCAAGTGACTGCCCAGTATCAAAGAGATGGAGACAAATCAGGGTTAAGAAGAAAGCCTTTTGCCCTTAGGCTAGTACCTATACACTGGGCCATGCTGACTACCATGCTTGTCCAAATATAGAGGTAACACTTCAAATCACAGAATCATAGAATAGTTAGGGTTGGAAAGGACCTTAAGACCATCTAGTTCCAACCCCCCCACCATGGGCAGGGGCACCTCCCACTAAACCATGCCACCCAAGGCTATGTCCAACCTGGCCTTGAACACTGCCAGCGAGGGAGCATTCACAACTTCCCTAGGAAACCCATTCCAGTGCCTCACCACCCTCACAGTAAAGAATTTCTTCCTTATATCCAACCTGAACTTCCCCTGTTTAAGTTTGAACCCATTACCCTTTTTCCTATCACTACAGTTCCTACTGTAACTCAACACTTGTTGGTAAGAAACATGGTAGGGTTTTGCCCTTTTATGAAGTGATCTATTTTCTTTCTAATTTTCAGGTACCCTTGGGAAAAAAGTAATTTTTTTATCTACTCCCAGAGGTGTTTTTTAATTCTAAAGGAAATGTTACAGGAATTTCTTCAAAGCTTGAAGCAAATAAATATCATCTATGGACTAGATAGTGCAAGTTCCATCTACAGATATACACTCTTTTAGTCACTGTGAACTATGAGCATCCAGGCTAAGGCACTTTTTGACCAGCTAGGGGACAGGACTGTTGGACTGCTGATGGAGCTGCACTGCCAGGTATCTTCTTCTCCCTGAGGCTTCGTTGCCGGCCAAAATGGAGTGACACCCATTCAAAAAAGAGACCTCAAAGTCTCTGCCTTCCCTCCTTTGCTCCTTCCCCTGAAGGCACTGACACCAAGGGTCCATCTGCTTTGGATTAACCAGCCTCCAGTCTCTGCAGGCAGCTGTGAGATGGCTTTCAAAGATAAGAGATGGCCCAGGGTGGCCTCATGGGTTTGGAATTCAGTTAAATATCTTCTAAAGAGATTTAGTAGGATTTGTTTCATTGTTTATATGATGTAGTATCAGTCATCCTTAAGGCCCCAAGCCTCTGTATCAGAAAGGTTGGGAACACAACCAGCCAGAAGCGATGCTGTTGATGTCCCCCATTATCCTGTTTTTGACATGCAGAAATGCTTCCCTACTCTGACATTCAGAAATTTCTACTTTCTTTGCACAGTTCACCTAAATGAGGAAGAAAAAGTGAAATACTGAGCAGCAGGATACTTGGGACTGAAGTTGCAGAGAGTCAGCTTTTCTCCCCAGGTAGTGGTGCTGGTACTGCATGATGCTGAAACAACTGCCATTGCTAATATATGGCAAAGAAACTAAGTCTCTGATGGCCCTCAGGGGAAAAATAATCATAAAACTGCTCAGTGATTGTTAAAAGATATAGGTAATTGTGGAAAAGAGCAACAAAAAGACAACTGAGTGACTGGACAGGTTGATTTATGAGGCAAGATTAAAGGAACTGAACATTAATGACTTAGCTAAACAATGACTAAAACAGGATGTGAAAAGTAGCCACTGTCAACAGTGTTTGAAGTGTCTGTCTGAAGGGGCATTAACCATTTGGGTACATACACTTTGAATAAAAGGAGGTCATGAAATGGAGGTAGGAAAAGTAAATGCCAGGTGAATGTTTATGAAAGTTTCTTGAAGAACAATAGTGCTAGGGTGTAACTCCAATGTCAATCTCCTCCCCACTTGAAGGTGAGATCCACCCCCAAGAGGTCATCTGTGTTGAGCAGGCATTACCTAAGGAACTTGAGAGAGATCTCTACTAATCAAAATGCTTCTAAATGCCTTTAATCACTAGTGCAGCAATGACTAGACACAAAGACTGTAAAAGCCCTTTTCAAGACCTCCATACAACCAGAAGATAAAATACCTGTACCTTAGGCCTCCAAAGTCAAGGTAGAATGCAATAAAATGCCCAAAGAGGGTCAAAAGAATGGTTCTCTGGGATTCTTTTATACCACTGAATGATAAAATGGACCTGGGCATGTTCCAAGGTGGTGGGGAGACACAGAAATGTCAGCCATCACTTTGCCTCTCCCAGCCGAGAACTAGAACTGGAACAGGAATAATGCTCTGTAGCTACACATGGCTAAAGGGACCCAGGTTGGCCATCATTTGCTGTTATACATTACGTAGTCATATAAGTCGATAATATCCTCCTCCCTGCCTAGTCCATGCAGGGCAGAGTTGTTAACAGCTGCCGGCTGTGGAACTCCCTCTCTAGTTGGTCTGACCATAGGGAGCCATAGCTCAGGTTTAAAACTGGGGAAAAGAAAAAAAAAGAGAAATTATCTTGCCACATCCTGCTGCTTTCTTTTCATCTCATATAAGAAAGGATTAGGTGGGAAATACTGCATGGTGAAAAGTCCACGTGGAGAACAAAACATGGATCTACTCATCCAACAAAGTCACCACAGAATATACAGCAATAAGCTACTAGATAGAAAGGAAGCATGTACGGGTAAAACATTATGTTGATAGATTATAGTTTCAGCACAAATCCCTGACACAAACGCTCGTGTGAATGTTGTCTCCATGCATAAAGTGAGATTAATACTTTCTCCCCAAATCTGCCTGGCCCTGCCTTTTTAACCATTAAATTACTCATGGTAGGGACTGTTTTGTAGTAACTGAGTGCATTGCACAACAGGACAGCCCTTTCCAAGACCTGTAGGCATGGCAACATCATGTAAACCGTTAGTGCACTTCCCAGCAATTAAATACACATTTGATGCCCATGTACCTTTCATTAATGGGCTACAGACACCCCTGAGTGCTTGTTACTGTTACTCTGTTTCAGCAGCATCTCACAAACCTCAATTGTACCACAGGACCCCATCACAAAGTTCGTACACATTTGCAACTTCGGTGGCTTTCACAAAATTGCTCTTTATTTCTCCTCTCCGTCCTGCTCTTCCAGTTCTCTCTTCATGGTCAGGAACAAGGATTTTCCAAATCGCGTAGAATTTCCTGCTTGCTTCACATTAAAGGGGAGAAAGAGAAGAGTGGGCAGCTAGAAAACAGCAGGGCAGTCGTACGTGCACAGCAGAGAAATGTGCACGTGCTCACAGAAAGACACTGTGAATCCTTCTATAAACGGTGCAAGAAAATTGCATTGTCTTGATGCATCTTCAAAAAGTGAAGGCAAATATATATGTGTTCCATGCAAATAGATCTTAATTGGTCATGGTGTCAAATGCCCCCTTTAAATTTAATCTAATGAGTTTTTCCCTGAGCTGTCAGCAATCTCCAGTAGCCTCCAGGCACTAATGAGTTAGCATCAAGGTGTCAATGCTTTTGGCATTAACCTCAATTAGGAGGAGTTAGTGTGATCACTGAATGAAGGGTCAGCCATTCATTGCTCAGACATTCCTCTGGCTATAGCCTGCAGTGTCCTGCATGAAAAGGGACGGCAGACTGGCTGCATACCGCCTTTTCAGTAAAGACTCATACCTGGAAACATTACTGTTAATTACTATATTTGAAACCTGTGCAGGTCTTGACAGGCATGGAAAATCATCAGTAACCCTACTTAATGAGGCTATTCCATGAGGTTCCCAGGTAAAAAAGTAATAAAATTATAAATATCTACCACTTATTCACGCCAGAATTTTTAAAAGAACACTGCTAAGGGAATCAGTTCATCAAAAAATAGAAAGTCTGTACAGTAGGGTTGTGAATGCAGAAAAAAAAATCACCACATAATCTATTTCATTTTAATTCTGCTCCACTTATCTCTCTCCAGATTTTCCAAAAGATTTCTTTTAGATGTACTACATTAATCTTGCATAATCATTCTCAGGTAGCTCTGCTTTTCTGGGGTGAATCATGGATGGATCACAAATGCTTTCAAGGCTGTATCCTCCCTGTTCAAGCACAGAGGTCTCCGGATAGCCAGACAGACCCCTGCCAGAGCCACCCCAGTTATCTAGCTGGGAGACTGATGTTCAGCCCCAAGGACATGCGCAAATTTATATTAGATGAAATCATTTAATGAGCAAATCTGTTTAGAAACCTCAAAGATATGTCCAGACATCTTAAAATCTGGGTTATGTTGCAGTTTTGCATTACAGTTATTACCACAGGAACTCCAAGTCCATTCTAAAACACTTCTTAAAATTCTAGATTTCTGAAATATATAGATAGTACCAGAATGAAGAAAAGTCCTGCCTGCCTCCTTCCCATCCTTGCCATCACCCACTCCACACAACAGTGTAACCTCCCTTCCCTGCAGCCAACCAACGACTCCAGCCAGCATCCCATAGCCTGAAGTAGCATGGATCCTGGGCAAAATGACCTGCAGCAGCCCCTTACAGTCCACAGGAACCACACAGCTAGCCCCTGTGATTTTTTAGACCATGGTCCCTATCAACTAAAGCAAAACAAACAAAAAAATACAGATAAAAGGAATAAAGGTCTCAGGTACACACAGCTTGTGAACAGTGGGGTCGGGGTTGTGAAGTACTTTTGCTGACTCTTTAAGGGACTCTTTTTCCTTAATAGAAACTCTATATGCAGCCCAGTAATGGCAGAGATGGAGGACCACAGCAGCAGGCTTGCAAAACTTGCCTAATTGTAAGGCAGCGCTTGTCTTACAGCACATTCTGCTTGGGATCATCGTAAAAGTTGTTCTTTGAACTGCCTCTCTGCTTCCTCCAGCCCCATCTTCCTTCCTCCCCATCCTCAAGGCAATGATTTTTATCTCCAGGTCTCCATTTCTTCTCTGAAAGAATCAAAGGGCTTTCAAGCCTTTCCCTTAAGGTGACAGCATTACCTGCTCCTCCTCCACCTGAGATACAGACCTCTTCTTCCTCACAATATTTACTTCCCCTAATCAACCTCAGACATGGGCTCATTCTGCCCTGGTATTGAAGAGTTGCTGTCCCTGGGTCAGCCAGGCCAGACATGTTTGGACTCTACTGGATGTGTGATTCAGATCAAGCTACAGCTGTACAATAAGCAAAGAAAAAGGAGGAGCACAATGACAGCTTCCAATTACATAATTTACCAAGCTTCATCTTAAGCCTAATAGGGCTGTTTGTGCCATGTCAGTCATGTTTCACATTCTTGTACAACAACTAATGTTAAACCTGAACAGTTCTTTGCCTGTATAGCATATTACTTCTTGATGTAGGATGGCAGAGTTACTATAGCCTCTGTTAGTAGCAGGTATTCCCAAGCCCATTTGTAAAGTGTGTTCCACACTCACTTTAGCACTGTTCAGCAAAAGAGATGGCATCTTGCCTTTGCCCTCAGGTAATCCATGATCTCCAATAGATCTGTGCCATGGATCCAAATTATCTGAGTGTTGCTGACTGAGGGTTTTCCTGCTTTGCTCCTAAGATCCAGAAAACTTCATCCACAAAAATTGTTAAGACAACATCACCAAAGATGGCAAAAGTCACAGCCTCAGAAGTCGGAAAATGTCAGCCTTGAGCTTTGTGCTCACCCATCATGGTGCAGTCTTCAGTAACACTGCCATGTGCTTTTATAAACAGTTTCTGTGATGCATGAGTATTTTTCAAAGTGAGGTCTTCTTTCTTCTGAAAGGAGGAACAAGCCCCTTTCTTTTCCTTCTTCATGGAAATGTGTAAAAGGCAATTCAACCAGTTCATTTGCTTGCAGGAACAGGCAACAGATATTACATCACCAGTGAAAATCTACTCTGCCCCCTCTCCCATTCCACCATCCAGTCCTTGACAGTCTACAACAAATACGACTTTGAGAACAAGAGGGCAAAAAATAAAAACCTGAAAGCCAGTCAAAGAGGATAACAAAGCTATTGACCCCATACTAGCTCTTAGAAATTTCAAGGGTATTTATAAGGCTGAAATGTAGAAAGTGGAGCTCAATCCCATGCAAATCCAATTAACAGGAAAATCCTTCTCCAAACCCAGGTCTGGAGACTGATATAACCTTGAGCTGAGGTGCAAGACACCAAGCAGCTATTTAAGAACTTTTTCAGTACTAACACTTCTGTCTGGCTACAGGTAATATCTCAAGGTTCAAAGGAAGAAATCCCCCCTAAGAACTCAAATAATCATCATGTTCAGCTGTTACCTAGGTAAACCTATGATAACTGGAGATCCAGTCAAATAGTAGGAGTGGAAACCAATAAATGTATGGAGAAAACAATGGTATTATCATGCAGTTCATCTCTTTCAGGCACCTACTTTAGGATGAGATGATTTGTGCCTCTAAAGCAGCTGTTTCTGTCCATTACCTATAAAAGGATTTTTTTCTCAGATGGGAATGTCTACACTATAAATCTCTATGGCTTTTGTCTAAACCTGGTCAGATGAATCTCAATTCATGAATGTTTCATTATTTGCAGTCATTATGTGAGGACTGGATAGCTTTTTAAAACACACACTATAGCTTGAAGAAAAGCATAGGCTTGATACAAAAAGTACTGGACAAACTTTTATTACCTTGGGAAAATAAGGCAGAGAATTTGAACACATGTCCTGAAACATCTCTGAACCCAGTGTCTTGACATTAAATGTGCCCACATAATGGAATTCTATTATATCATTACTCTTTATTTCATAGGTCAAACTACATGGCTGTGATTTTAAAATCTACATATCTCTGGGTTCTACTTTATAGTACAACACAAGAATCCCAGTTAAATAGATATTATCAAACATTACATACTCAGTATCCCTAGAGCCAGGCTGCCTAAAATGTTTTTCTGTTTATAAACATCAATTTTACTTCAACTTTTGAAGAAAGGAAGTCTGCATTGTATGTTCTGTTTCTATCTTTCTCTAGCAAGACCCTGCCTGCATTGCCCTGCTTCAAAAGGCTTTTGTTTTTCCTTGGAGATATGGGATTTCTCCTTTTTTTTTTTTTTTTTTTTTTTTTCAGATCTTGGACATTGCTTTTTATAGCAACAACAAGCATTTTTTTCAGTGATAAAAATACATTTTCTATATTCATGAAATCATAAATTTTAAGAGCAAAAGGGACCATTACATTCTTCCAGCCTGAGGCATTGATAGATTTACTGCACAGGAGCTAATGGACTAGAGCACGGTCTCTTTGAAATGATGGGAGAGAATTTGTGGAGCTCTTTATCCTCCCTCCTCATCACCATCATGAGGGTAACCACCTCAGAGCTCTCTTGTCCAGCACAGACACTGCCTCTAGTCCAACTTGATAGAATATGTATTTAAACACATTTTCGCAAAAGCTAAACTGCTTTCTCAAGTATTCAAAGGTCAGCACATCCCCATCGCCCCAGGGCACCTCTACCATCTCTCAATGACCCAGTTTGGTCTCCCAGCAGCAGCACCAGACACCACAAAGCAGCAGTAGCTGCTGTCCCTGCACTCATACTTTATCCTTTACCTGCCCAGTTCTCTCATCAGGATGTGAAGCGCTTGGCCTCTGGGACCCAGCTTATTGCCTCATAAAGCAGGATGGCAGGATTATTAATGTGGCAGAACTGCAGGATTTTCCAAGCAATTTATGAGTTACCATAGCAGTTCATTAGCTCTCAGCCCAATGACCCCTTTCCACTGAGCATGAATCAAGCAAGAGGCACACACACATCCAAAAGCACAATGGATATTCCCATCAAAAGTACATCCAAGGCTACATTTCCTCCATTTTGCCCAACATATGACTAACAAAGGCATTAAAAAGACTCCAGCTAACAGGACCAACAGCCAATCCTCTGAAACACACCTAGACACAAAGAAATTCACAATCCTCATCTTTCTTTCTTTTTTTTTCTCATCAGGCCATTTTCAAGTGATGCTGTATTTAAAGAATAGCAAGCACTTAGCAAAGGATTTACATTTACACCCTGCACTGACTGCAAAAAGGAGGCAGGTTTGGAGATCAGGACTGTAAGCACTCTGAATTGCTCCCTCAACTTTCAGTGCTAAGAATAAGGTTTCTCTTTACACACAGACAAGCCCCTCATCCCCATTCAAGGAAGCATTTGAGAAAATATTTAACTTTCATGGTATTTATGCATGGGTCTTAAAATAAAGCACACACTTAATCACTTCCTTGAATCCAAGTGGCAATTGTGCACGTGAAAAAAATTCAGCAGGCTTTAATACATTGCTGAATTAGGACTTCAGCAGAGGCCAAACAAACAAGTCTAGTGTACTAGAGAGGAAAGAGATCTAGAGAATTAAGGAGAGTCTTTGAAGGTAATAAGGGGACAATTAAGCAAAAGGAAAAGGTTGGAACCACAGTAACTTTTAACAGCAAGAACAAAACCACGAGCAAGGTACCCACAGATATTACAAACACAATGCTTTGTACCAAAGACAGAGGGACAGAAAGACTTCTATTAAGTCTTTATTGCACTATTGTTCTCAGTTGCCTTAACACTCCTTAATTTGCTGTTACCCTCTAAGAGTTTCAGCGTATTTTAAAGAAAAGGCAAAGCTATTTTTTTTCTAATCCCCCTCTAGTTACAGCTGCCACACTCAGAAAGCAAACTCACAACATGTTATGTGCTTTCCCAGAATTAATTTGCCTTTTCCTTAAAAAAAATATCTATTAATGCAGTAATGGGACCCACGTACTGGAAAAGCCCTTCTTCCACACCACTCCATTAGTGACACCTGGCTCTGGGCCAAAATTTAGTATTTCAGCTCCTGCCAAGATTCAGGTTTGGAATGTTTTCACATTGGAAGATTTTTCATCTGTTTCTTTGGCTGGGCTAATGGGACCCTAATGCACACAACAGATCACTGTCACGTTGGGCTGCTAGTTACTTGCTTGATTCAATCATCTTGTACATACATGCTAACTCGTAGCATTTCCCTCTCAGGTAAATGATGCCAACAGGCATTTAATGCAAGATGCTGGGGAATATAACACGATATGGAGAGCTTCTGACTTGAGACCCTCCCACTGGCTGGAATAATTACAACAAACTATTACAAAAAATACAGCTAGGCAAAAGGTTAGATGACACCGTTACTTAAAACCAGATTCACCAACAAAATTGTGTATGTCTGGCAGGAATTCTTATGCCCAATAAAACATGGAGGCTGGAGGAATGAACCTCCAAAAAATTTGGACATCACTTAGAGAAAAGCTGTTGCTGTATCCATTTACCTCTTGAAGATCCAGAATATGGCTTAGCTCCTGTCAAGCCAGAGAGGAACAGACTGTATGTGCTGAACTGAGAGACACTTGCAGATGTTCTCCTGCCAGGACTGGGAAATAACTTGCCTCACTAGCTCTTCACTAGTCATTGGTCTACACAGCCAACACCAGCATTAATGCCTGTCACAAAGGCCGTGTCAGCAAAAGGGCCATGATTTCTGCTAACAACACATGAGTTTTCAATTAGTAATACCTTTTGTCACCTCATAAATTACTCCCTCAACAGAGTCTTTCGTGAATTGCTAACAGAAGATGACATATTTTTCTCTTTCCAGCCCTCCCCATGCTTCAGCACCAAAAACAGAGTCCCTACAGTCACCATAATTACATGAATTACATAGGAAAGGTCTGCATGAAAACCCTCCTACCCATGCTTCCACATCCATTAGTATGCTTGCTATCACCACCTCTTCTGAAGCAGCACAGTGGGTTGGTAACACTGGCCAAGAACACATTGCAGTTTTTCTCACAGGTCAGACCAGTGACAATGGTCCAAGCTGATGAACCATGGCAGGACTCTTCAGCTGTAACCTGGCAGCCAAGGAGTGACAGAGAAGAGCAGACTAACTGCACTGCTTGATCTCAGAGAGTGATAAAGTCACCTATTTTAAGCAGCAACAAGAAAGGCTTGAAGTGATGCTCAGAGAAACCTATTCTATACACCACATTTCCCAAGCTTACGCAAGGATCAATCGCCCTTTGCCTTTCACTGCTCTCCAATGAATAGCAGCAAAGCTGCATCCTGCTCTCCATAATCAAGTGTTTCCAACAGGAAGAGGTGGGGAACAGGGATGTGTATCTAGATACAGGTGACAGGAAAGTGTGGTCATGTTTGTCAAAGTCTGTTCCCTTTCACTCCCATACATTTTGTGAAAGTAGGAGAACACCATATCAGGAGCAATAATGCATGCATACAGCTTTACAGAAACCTGAAACAAAGAGACATCCAACAGGAAGCTTTTTACACTGCATTTGTTCTCTAAAACATAAGAATATCAAATTGCTTAGGTTTACCATTTCTTTTTAAATAATGCCAGGATTTACTTCTGTCAAGAACAAGCACATGGAACTGGAATTTGATTTTTTGTTTATTTGGTTTTCACATTTTGAAGGATTTTGCTCTTTATGGGGAGAAATAGATATCTGATGATCACAAAATCCAGCTAAGAGACATGTCTGAGATCAAGGGTTTGAAAAGGAGCCATGGCTACCTTCAAGGGATGAGGCAGATTTCACCCGCTAAAAACAAATCATGCCATTTTGTGCTTTCAACCACAATTCATTTCCTGATGCAGTTAAGCTATGACTAGAAAAGTTAAGGTTAGATTAAGAGATCATTACTGCCTTTTGTAGTGGACTTTGAAACCAGGACCACAATGCCAGAATAAAGCTGAGGAGGCCTTTGAAGGAGATATGCTCTTGGAAATACATCCCGGGGCTCTGTTTGTTTTGTCCCTGGATTTCTGAGTTATGGAGATCCTGTTTTGCTGCATTGCCTTCATTTCTGTCAAATCCTTACAAGGATCAGCTTCTCTCCAGTCTCTTTATGAGATTTTTTTATATTTTTTAATATAAAAATATCACCTTCCTGACTAGTAAATTCACAGGGCTTTGCGTGGGTAGCCTTGCTACTTCTTGCTACAGCATTTCAGCCAAAAACCAAAGAACCTAAGAAAAAATAACAATCAAGCAAGCATCAACCTTCCTGCCACTCCCGCCCAATGAAACAATAGCCAGACAGAAGCTCAGAGCCTGATGCTCCTGCGTCAATCCTCTGCTTTTCAATGCACTGTATATTCGCCATGCTACAGCAACTATAAAAAATGCTGCAGTAACTCCATCTCAAATACTGTCTACCAGGTTCAGCATCCTGCAGCTACACAAGGAGATTGACCCACAGACCTGCTGCTGTCTGAGGGCACAGCCAGCACCTCCTCTACTACATGCTCCCCCATCTGCTCAGCAGATTCAAAATAACACCAGAATTTCCCTTTCCAGAGGGATGTAGAAAGGGACAGAGAGAGTGAGCTGATCCTAGCAACCACTATATAAGCAAAACCCTGAAGCAAATATTTTCAAATATATCAGCTGCAAATGACCAAAATGTCATCACTGGAAGAAAACAGACCTGATGTTGTTTTCATACCACATTGCTCACACAGGAGCAATTTTTTTCTCTGTTGCAAAATAAGATGACAAGTCAGGTAGGAGTGTGGTCAACCCTGTGACTTAAGCTCCTGACTGAGAGTTCCAGCTGCTTATTTTTTCCAAGTAACAGTATTTTGTTAGGAAAATGTTGCAATGTTTACCTTTAGATTTTGGGAGTGACTTTCTACTAATGCTGTGGATAAGTATGGATTGCAGATTGTCTTATTCTACCATTCAAAATGAAATACAGAACAAAATAATAAGGATTCTATTGATAACCACAACTTCACTGCAGTCCAATGAAACAGCAGGATGCTAACATTCAGGATATAAGCACCCAGTGCATGGATTGATTTCACCACCATGTTTTCCTGCCTTGCAGCGGCAGTGTTGAATGGGTTAACAAAATATAATTTCTATGTTTTCTGCTTTTTCTATCAAGCCAATGAGTAGAAAAAGAGATAGATTTAAACCACTCAGGTGATCCATAGAGCTTTCCCTTGTTGACCAGAGAACCACCATGAGCCAACTGGAAGTTCTATTTTTTATGTATGATTTCAAGTCCTGTTGTTCTTCACACACCACTGTTCATCAAATACATACCCCAGTGAGGGTTAAAGTAAGAGAATTTCATGGCTCACCACAGGTGTAGATGACATTAAGATGCTTTTGGATGCCTGGGTAACAAGGATCTCCAAATTCATAGGTGCTGGCATATATGCTGCAGCTTCTTTTCCCATGACAGCGCTTGATCATGAGCTGGAGAGCAGTAGCCGACTGAC
The DNA here is from genome assembly GCA_024733675.1 of Psilopsiagon aymara. NCBI lineage: Eukaryota > Metazoa > Chordata > Aves > Psittaciformes > Psittacidae > Psilopsiagon > Psilopsiagon aymara. The sequence continues at coordinate 27,595 of JANRGW010006331.1, forward strand.
ACTCTAAAAGGGAAAAAGGATACCTATTGGTGAATATTTTTCCATTCACAGAAATTGCTTAAAAACATTTACCAGACTCAGACTGTGAGAGCACAAACATACGAGCTTTCTGTGAGTATTTAAAAATCTTTGTGTTTACATGGGAAGGTCTATCTGATTCTGAAACACCTCTAATAAACTGTAAATTGATGAAAGAAAATTAGCAAAAAGAACAGCAAAGAATCAGAAACCCCCATACAACTGCATAAAGAAGGCAGTAAATAAAAAATGGCTTGTTTTCAAAGGGAAAGGGCTACTCATAATAAAACTATTCCCTTCTCACTTAGCATTTATTCTATAAAACTCTGAAAGGACTCTAAGAAAGCTATCAGGATCTTCATTTTAACAGATGGAAAAAAAGTCATAGAGAAATAAAAAGACTAACAACAGCAGATCAGTTCAAAGGATCAAACAAGAAAAGACTCAGACAGGGGGGAAGCTTCCAGCAGCTTCTCACAGAAATCACCCATATAGCCCTCCCACTACCAAAGCCTTGCCACACAAATCCAATGCAGCTTGTTTCATTTTAGAGGGAAGAGACAGGGAGAGTTTGTGCAAGAGAATTGTCTCAAGTCACCATCTCTTGCCCCCATCTGCAGACAGATATGATCGTGTTATGGAATGTACTTAGAAGATGATGTATTTCTAAGAAGGACAATGAGGGTTACTATGAGGTTGAACAACTATGTTACCATCTACCATCTAAGTAGAAATATTCTGTGAAGTGTGTTTATTTCATGAAAGCAGGAATGTTTCTCACATCAGGAATTTAGAATGTGGAAAGCTGTAAAAGTAAATGTTTTGCCAAGCACTGTTTTCTATCAGATGGCTTGTGCCTGTTTTCTCAGCTAAGGTGAAAATGATTTGTACAGACAAGCTCTCAAGCTTTTAGGTACTAAACTGATAGTTTGCTTTCACTGTCTAGCCAGGGCCAAGCAGAAGGGAAAGCTAGAATGACATGAAATTACTACAATATTAGGTTGTTGCTAAAAGCAATGAGAAAGATATAGATAAGGGAATATAAACCTCTTTTGGTCACTGACCAGAAGGCAGGGAAAGGGAAAATGAACCCCAAAAAGTATTGCATGGTAGAACCAGCACAACAGCAAAAGCCATAAGAGACGCAGGAAAGCCACAGAAAACTAAGCCTAGAGGGTTTTTTTCTCAAATCAAAGGCAGCATTTTATTTCTTATGCTGCAAATGACAAAACAGGCAGGGCCCCATGTGAGCATTTTCATACTGAACCACCGAAACTTCCTTAGGGTATTTTTGATCCAAGTGTCAGAGGTTCCAGTGGAAACATCTGGCACACAGCAATCCTGATTTATTGTCTTTTTGTCAAATGCCAAGTTAAAGAAACTAATCAATTCTAAGCACTGCACAGGATTTCATGGAGGGCACCTATTCTTTTTATTTGCTATTGTTTGCCTAGCCCCTCAGCACAGGAGCATACTGCCTCTGCCTGAGGGTGGGGAATTACTCATTACTGGTCCTGTGACAGGCACAGCAAGTCTTCTGGATATGTCATTACCAGAGATAGTCAGTCTTCTTTTTGTAGGAATGAGTGGTAACAAAATACAGACTCTGCCCTCCACCTTAGCTGGTGGTACTGGACTCACTCTTCAGTGAGTGCCAGATCTGTAGATTCAGCACATTTAAAATGTGTCTAGGAGTTTTATCTGTCCTATACTCTCACACTAACATCACCAGCTTTGTTAGCTATCTTTAGTCATGTTTTGGTATTGATGACATCTCTCCTTCCATGCAGATCTGAGCAGGCTGCAGTCTCCATCTTCTGCACTAGGAAAACAAACAGGGCTCAAATACAGACACACCATTATCCCCCTTGTTTAAGTGGTACCCTATTCCTTAGCAAGATTATATGATTACCCCAAACAGGTAACATAGTCTGAGACATAATAGAGATAGACCCAATCACTAATATGTAGAAGTCCCACTTCCTGCCAGATGTTTTGGATAGAAAGTATAGGAGCAGGAATACATGGTAGAGGGTTTAGGTGCATGGACATGAGATCAGCCAGCCACAGGGCCAGGCAGTAGGCTCTTTCTCACTGTATTCAGTACAGAGTAGATGATGTGTACATAATAGGTGAGCACAATCCTGATATAACTTTATCAGGTCACTATTTTCCCTAGCAGAGGACAGCTTTGGCCCATGATACTGATTGAAAAATCATGCCATACTGCCTCCAGGCAGCTGTGAGACTCCCTCTAGCCCATTCACCAGCCCCACTACCAATGTAGTGTACTACAGATGTAGCTTGAGATATAAGAGCTTCTTTCACCTAGCCATGGATACCTAGCATCTTCTATGTAGCTCCATAGCTTCTTCTGTAGCTCTGCCACAGAAGGTCCTTATACTGCAATCCCTATTTGCATTTTAACAGTGCTCATGTCCAGTCAACACTGTCTGGCTACATGTCCACTGGTAAATGAAAATTTACCCTATTCCTGAGGCCAGCTGTGCTGGAACACCCCACAGCCATGCTATTTAAATGCTCTTACCCTCCAAAACAGAGTGGTGATACCCAGTCCCTCTCCTCTAACTAACCTCAAACCATCTTCTGGACTGCCTAGGAGAGCGTTAGCTGGGCCAAGGCAACAAACCATGCCACGGACCATGCTACAGATTAACAGTACAAAAGATCCATTTCCAGTATCTGTGCTCAGGCCATGGTACTGCTAGTTTACCAGCATAAATGTAGCCCTAGATACCTAGCTTTTTCAGGCATAGACCAGGCCTCCATATTCACAAATATCAGCAGTGAAATCTTCAGTTCTCCAGCTCAACCTGCACTAGCCAAAATTAGCAGAAAAGCTGAAAAGACTCTCTATAGTTCAATTACAAATGGGGATGAAATACCCTAGCATAAATATTAAGGCACCAAAATTTTGAAAGCCTCTTTTATGTGGACTTTTTGTAAAACTTAACATTGAAAATATAACCAGGAAAAAAAATCGCTTGTTGGGACTGCAGCACATAAAGCATACAATAATTTAGTTGGAAGCAATATCTGGATCCTACCCAGTCCGACCTCCTCCTCAAAGCACATCCAGCCTTGATGTTATGTCAGGTTGTGCAGGAATTTGCTCGGGCAAGTTTTGCTCCACAGGTAAATATTCTCCAACTCCTTGGGCACCTCTTCCAGGGCTAAACCACTCTCCAGGTGAATAATTTTTTCTTGTATCTAATCAGATTTCCACTGCTGCAACTTGTGTTTATTGCTTTTGGTGTTTGGTTGTTTTTTCTGTGTGTTTCCAGGAACATATTTCCATAGAGCCACATATTTTGGTGGTAGAAAACAGAAAGAGCTTTCTCTTCTTGTGACTGAACAAACTTGGGTCTCTCAGTATCTCCCCACATGCTGTGTGCTCCAGCATCTTGACCAGCTTGGTGGCTCTTCACTGTACTTGCTCCAGTTTTTCAACATATCTCTTTATCAGAGAAGCCACAAACTGGACACTCCAGCTAAGAGGAGTACCAGAATGTCAAATAGAGTTAACAGACCCTCTCCTTGATGTGCTTACAATACTCTTACTAACGAAGTCCAGTACCCACTTAGCCACCACTGCCATAAGACCACAGCCCTGACTCATGTTCAACTTCTTGTCCCCTAAAACCCATTGGGCCTTTTTCTGCAGAGCAGCTTTCTAGCCAGCTGGTCCCTAGTCTGTGCTGTTGCAGAAGGTTATTCAGGTGCAGAGCTTTGCACTTGCCTTTGTTGAACTTCACTTTACATCAGGTTTTGCCAGCTCACTGAGGCTCCTTGGGGTCCCTACCCCTGCTGTAACAACTCTCCAATTTTGTACTATCTATCTACAAACTGTCCCATTTTTCAGGTCATTACTGAAGATGTTGAGCAGTATTGATCTCAGACTGCTTCTAAGTGGCTGCCAGTTTGACTTCAACATTGTGGAGGTTTCTCCTAGTAAGTAGTCCATTTCCTTGGCTCTTGTATCAAACAGCCACAAATTAGGCAAGTCTCTACTGTTGCCACTGACCTCTAAACCATAACAAGCACCAAAACCTGGTGAATGCAGAAGTGTCAGAAAGTTATCTAAGGTACCCACATTACAAGATCCAGCTAAACTCTACTGACTACATCAGAATCCTACATTGTAAATTCAAGTACTCTTCTCATTTTCCCCATGGTAAGGCCTGAGCCATTCTCTTCGCATCAATCATATTTTTCTAGCCCTAATAAAAAAAAGGAAACTGACTGTATGGACAAAATTTAACAAAGTTTTCACTTCAAAGACTTCCCTTTCATTACAACAGGGAATTTTCTCTTTGTCCCCCCACCCACCCCCAAATTCTAAGCACAAATGCTTTGTGCATTCCCATAAATGCCAGGGCAAGCAGTCAGCAGTACTTTGAGGGAGGACTACACCAATACTGAAATTAGCTTTGTCTCCCTTCTTGTTTATTTTTGATCTGTCAAAGTGTTCATTCTCCACATAACACATTGAACTGCATTATGTGCAGTTTTGTGCAATCAAAACCTTCAAATGGAACCATCTCCCTTATACATTTCAAATTATTTGTGATAAGGAGGTCATTTAGCTGGATGCCAAAACATCATGTTCAAGCATCTTTATTCCCTCACTAACTAGCACGGTAGATGTCAATAACACATCTGAGAGATGGCTGAGTGATAGATGAGACTACAACACCCTCATAAATCACAGTCACCACCATGTCATTCAGAGCTCTAGAAGTGACAATGTGGTATTTTCTTTTACTCCCATGTCTCAGGAATATAAAAACACTCAACACCAACTCCTGTTGGCTGTTATGAAGTGCATGTAGGTAATTTAACTTCCAAATGTAAACAAGTTCCTAGGAAGCTGCGTTGAATTGAGATCTCCAAGTATATTAGTGCCTCTTCAGGAGGTGATTTCAGGTCAGAAGTCTTCACATTCAGATCCCCCTTCCCATAGCTCAGACAGGCAAGAAAACGGAGCCTTTTTTTCCATCAGTCATGCAGTTTGACTCTCAAAAGCATACAGGGAAGCCAAACCCAGCAATGTGGTGAAGCAGAGTTGAGCTATGGTCCATTTCAGCTGGTAAAATTCATATTTTATTGGTCTTCAGAAGTGGGAGACAGATGCAGCACTCCTGATGCACCGGATGACGTGCTCATTCAGGGCAAATTCTCCTTTTTTTGCTGCTTGTTTGCTTACTAAATTCAAACTGCAGATGTTATATAAAATACCAACCTGACATCAGCAACAAGCAAGTGATACCATGTGTCAGAGATATGGGAAGGACACTCACAAATGTCAACACCTTTTCACCAAGTCTGAGGTAAGTATTGCTAAGCAGAGCCAGGCCCCTGCTAAGAACCTTTTAAAGCCCAAAAAGCTCAAATCTCACAGCAGAGCAATAAAAACCACTTTAAGACCTCATACATGACAGAGAGCCCACTTACACAGGTTGGGCCAGAGTTACCCTTGGCTTTTATTAGTCTTGGATTGCTTCAGTACACTGCCAAAGAGCAAATACAAATCTGGCTACAGTGAAACTTCCATATGTGAATGTGTTTAACGATATCAGCTGTGCTTTTGGAATATGGTATTTTAAAATAAAGTTTGGGTTTAGGGGAGAGTAGGATCAGCTTGCTTTATCCTCTTTATTCCTGACCCCACTTTCTAGAAGTTGCACATCTCTCTAGCCTTCCTCCTGGTACAAGGTGAAATCTCTTTCGCAGGATCACTCCACAAATGCAGACTGCAACCAGTTTCACTTCACTACTGAGTCTAAGCCCTCAGTAGGCAATTGATCTTACCAATTGCATTTAGTATAAGAATACTCCCTGGTCTTCTGTCTTTATCAGCCCAACCTCTGTTAGGGTAAAAACTCAAATCAGATGGCAACAAAGCCACACTGGAGGATTTTACCAGCTGCAGCTTGCAGACAGCATTGGCCTTAAAACTGGAATGAGACTCAAGTGATGTAATGTCCATATCATCAACCTCACCACAATGAATGGATTTTAGTCAGCTTAAGGCTGCTTCCCAGCATGAGTATTTCTTTATTACCTCTTCCTGGTGAAAATAAAAAAAAAAATAAAAATTTAGAGCCAATGCCCATTAATCACATCCGTTACTTTGGTTACTCACTATTACTTGTTTTTCTCCAATAAGGGTGACACATCCAAATCTGAAATCCAAGCCATACATTGCTGCTTTTTATTGCAAAACCTAGCTGAGTTTGAAAGACTGTTTCCAGAGACTTTAATTTTTGCATTACTATAACTCTTGGATGCTTTGGTGGAGAGCGGAGCCTCTTCCAAGACAGCAGTCACCACAGATGCAACCGCAAACAGATTTAGACACCTAGTTTTGAGATGGTTGACTACTCCCACAGTGAAGTTGCACATGTGCCAGACGATCAAGAGCATCTGTGCGTCTGTTAACCTCATCATCAGACATACCTGCCACATCCCTCTGCAGCCTGCAAAGGCAGATTTCTACACAGATGAGGCAGGCTCTCCAGAGCAAGCTGGACCATGAACACCTGAATCTGTAATTACATTAGTGTGCTGTAAAACTGCAGGTGGTGGTTTTCTACAGACAGTCCATGGATCTGGAAAGACAGCAAGTCATGGAGCACACCCCAATATCCACATGTGTGCACTTGGGAAAAATAAAAATACAGCCTGAGAAAAAAGCTCCACGCACTCATCAGAGGATGCACTGAGTCCATGGATTTAGAAAGAAACAGCGGGGCATTCAGTTTACTTTTTCAGCCAACACAGTATAAGACCTTGAAGTATCAAAAGGTCCAAATGATTTGCTGCAATTGAAGGCTTCAGAAAGAAATTCACTGCTTAAAATACTGTTTCTAGAAGTGCACATGAGGTAAGTGATTAGGAACTGGAACAGGCCTGGTGGTACCTGATCAAGAGATGAATTCTGTGGTATAACTTGGCCTAGTGTAAAAACATCAGGAGAAGACCCACATCTCTAAGTAAAACAGTCAGCAGAAACTTAGCTTTCCTTGCTGTCTTTTGAGGATCAGGTGAAAGGAACAACCTGGGATAAATATTTCCTTGAGGGAAGTCATTTACAAACAACTGACAGCTCTAGGAGGAAACTCCTCCCAAACAGAGGACAGGATTTTTCCCCAAAATGTGCACCATCATTTCTTGCTAAAGACTAGAACAAGAAAAGTTACTTGCTGAGAGTTGTGAAGCAGAGAGAACAGAATGAAAGAAGGAAGATGCAGGAGTCAACTAAGTCAGGAGTTCCTGTAAAGATGCCTGAATCAGCACTGTGTTTGTCTACTTACTTGCCAAAAGAGAAAGCAAACTTTGAATAGCAAAAAGAATGCAAGCAGGAAGAAAATAATTCCAACCTTGCAGGTGAAGAAGCTGCCTATATTCTTTCACATTCTATCTAGGAGTGACTCAAAATTGCCACACTCTGCAAGAGAATCTCTTTCATAAACAGGAGGGAAATAAGTTGTTCTGCTCTTAGACATTTTCTCAATTATTTTAAAGATGTTTCATGAGCTATGACTGATACAAAGTTCAGTTCCTTCACAAAGAGACAGCTCCTGCAGGAGTCTAAGCCTCTGCTTCAGCTGCAAATTAGCCAAAATTATCCATTCTAGATGCCTGTAAAGGACATTATCATAAAGTATTGATGAACAGGTCTGCACCATGTGCAGTATACCAAATCCCAGCTTAGCCCATGCCCATTAAGTTTGAAGTTCTCTTTAAAAGCCTGTGCAGAAAACAGTTCATAAAGATGCACTTTGTCCACTTTCTCTCTACCAGTGAACAGCCTGGTAAGGCAGTTTCTTTATCAACATAGTGCTGCCATGTGGTTTCAGATGGAGACAACAAAAACATACTGGATTTTTCTTCCTTGCCGTGGCACACAGGCACACAAGCCTCTATAAAGGCCACAAGAAGTGAGCTAGGTTTAGAGCCACAGGGAACATGGAAAACAAGAGGCAGAAAACCAAACTACAGATACTTATCACTTAACACCAACCAATGTGAAGACGAACCAACAAAACCGAAATTTCTTGAATAAGAAATTTTGAAGAAGCAGATGTATAGAGAGGAAAGCTCAGGACAACAGAAAGGCTGCTGGTTTAGAAGTCAGAACAGGCTTCGGAAAACCTGCACAGACAATCTGTGCCAAGCACAAGAAAACACTCTGCAAGCAGGGAACTAAAATGAATTAATTTGTTAAAAGTGATTGTTAAAAATACTTCTTCGCTCTAAGCCACTAGAATGTGGAACAGGGTTTGCACTTGGTACTGGTGGGGAAGTACCACTGGGGCTTTAGTCCACACAGCTCTGGTTTCCCAGGTCCCTGCTCTCCAGCTATGGTACAAACAGCTACCTCATACAGTGCAGAACAGAGTCAGAGAGGGCCTCCAAGATCTCACGGTCAACATGGAAGCCCAGATGAGTCTACCTCCTCCACATCAGCATCAGTTTCAGCAAGCTGTTTCTTTTTCTGTGAGCTTCTATGTTTGAGGAATTTTCTATTTGGTTTTTGCTTTGGCAGTGCCAGGTACTTCAGTATCCGGTTTCTGATATAAATTGGCATCATCATTATCAAAAATAGCAGCAAGGAACTTTGCATTGGTGCAACTGGATATAACACCTAAGTTTTGCACAACGTGACTGAAAACAGCTGGCTATAAAAGAAATCCACCTCCAAATTTTAGAAGGATGTGGAGAGAAGACCAGCTTTACATTTAAAAGTACATTTTAATGAAAGAGCGAGAAAAATTACTCACCACACACTTCATAAAACTTTGGAAATTTCAGCAGTAGGCCAGAAAAGAAAAAAAAATCCTAAAGGAAATTAATCACATCTACTGACTGCAACAGAAGGATCAATTCCTTATTTAATTAAAAATGCTATAGCCACCTTTAGAAACACTTCATAGAATCATAGAATAGTTAGGGTTGGAAAGGACTTTCGATCATCTAGTTCCAAACCCCCTGCCTTGGGAAGGGACACCTCATGCCAGAACACGTCACTCAAGGCTCTGTCCAGCCTGGCCTTGAACACCGCCAGGGATGGAGCATTTACTACTTCTTTGGGCAGCCAGTTCCAGTGCCTCACCACCCTCACAGGTAACTTCTTCCCTATATCCAATTTGAAATTCCCCTCTTTAAGTTTAAATCCTTTTCCCCTTGTCCTGTCAATACAGTCCCTGATGAAGAGTTCCTCCCCAGCATCTTTGAAGGCCCCCTTCAGACACTTTAAGGCTGCTCTGAGGTCTCCACACAGCCTTCTCTTCTCCAGGCTGAACAGCCCCAACTTTCTCAGCCTGTCTTCGTATGGGACATGCTCCAGTCCCCTGATCATCCTCACTGCCCTCCTCTGGACTTGTTAACACTTCCATGTCCTTCTTGTGTTGAGAACACCAGAACTGCACACAGTACTCCATGTGAGGTCTCACAAGAGCAGAGTAGAGGGGCAGAATCACCTCCTTCGACCTCCTGGACACACTCCTTTTGACGCTGTCCAGGATACAGTTGGCTTTCTGGCCTGCGAGCACACACTGGAGCTGACTTGTATTCAGTTTCTTGCTGACCAAGA
>JANRGW010006332.1:0-13835 GCA_024733675.1 Psilopsiagon aymara
CCCGATCCAAGCAACACAAAATGGGGAGGCCAGGAGCTGCTGCATCCTGCCACAACCACTAAGATGTCATGGGTGCACGGGAGGGGAAATGCGGTGCCTACAGGGGTGGGTGTGACCTGAGAGTGGTCTTACAGTCAATGCCCTACCACTTACAGCATGGACATCCAGGGAATCCACTGTCAGGTCATAGGGATGCAGATTGAGCTGCTGGAAAAGCTGTTTCAGGGTAAGCTGTTTGCCCTTGGCATTATAAACTATGCGATCAGCATCCACAAAGTAGGAGTTCTTGATAAAACGCAAAAGATGCTTCTGGTTCATGCAGGCTGCAGCATGGATGTGTGTGTCCACCTGAGAAACCAGAGGGACAGCTACCTAGTTTCAAATTGGGATGCTCAGGTACTATTACAAGGAGGCCAAGAAACCCCATATATGAACCCAAGATGTGTGGGGAGGTCAGCAGATGAACATAACAGGCTGAGGCCAAGAGCCCCCCAGGCAGCACCATCCCATTAGCAGCAGCAGTGTAGGTGCCACAGACTTTGACTCTAACATGCAGTTGTCAGGGCAGGGATGGCTCCCAGACAGCTCATCCGCAGCGTCAGAGGGCTCTAAGCTTTGCCATTTACCTTCCGGCAGTTGTAGAAATCCCGGTGGGGGTTGTTCTTCAGCTCTTTCATCTCATCCATCTCATTTAGCATTTCATGCAATTGGAACTTGGATGAGAGGAACTTCAGGCGCCGATGAGCATAGGTCTTACTAGTGAAAGCAAAGGGCAGAACAGTGAGTGGGCTCCCTCCCCCTCAACACAGGAGCATGGCACATCAAACACTGGGATGCAGCTTTCTCCTCAAGTGGAATTGCTCATGCTGGCCTGGCCCTGCTTCCCTAAGGTGCTTCTCCTGGCTCTATCACAGAGCTTCAAAGGGAGGCCTGACGAGCTGTGAGCATACCTGCAGACTGTGTCTCCAGTCCCTCAGTGCTGGTTTTGCTTAAGACCCCAATCAAGATGGATGACAAGGGCCAAGGACACTTTGGAAACCAGCGAGCTGCGGGTATGTGACCGGGGGCTCCTCCATCTGCCCAGGAAGCAGAGGGGCAACCCTGGCTCTGCCCTGACCTCCTTCTGCCTGCTGAGGCAGGACCTGTTCGGCTGCACCCAGCAGTGCTGGGTATGCACTTACACAGGCCCCTGTGCAACCAGGGCCAAGAGGAAGTTCATGTCACCAACGAAGTGCTCAAGGCTGGGGTAGGGCAGATCCTTTGGCTCATTTCTGTCAGCTGCTGCCTTGTCTTCATAGACGTAAACTACACCATCCTTCATCTGAACGTGGTATCCCAGGTCCTCACCGAGATTCCCAGTGTCAAAGGGATCCTCTCCATCCTTCACTGGCGGGGTGAACACTGCACCAAAAGGACAGTATCGTGAGGCACATGCTGCCAGCCAAAACCCCAGGAGCCTGCGCTGCTCCCCCACCACAGGCAGAGGGCAGAGACATCCCTGCCACTGCCACTGAAGAGGAGAGCGGGGCAAGCAACTCCTGTGCAGCACTTCCACAGCCCTGCGCACCCCATAGTGAAGCCAGAGAGGAAACCCCCCAAGCACCTACATGGGCCTGGGCCAGCATCACTCTCCCTCCAGACCTCGCCCCCAATAGTGCACAGGTACTGGGAGGGGGTCCTGGGGAACCTCTGCAGGGACTGCTTCATGTACTTCTCCCGGATGCACAGCGCACGGTACAGGCCTTTGCAGACAACTTCAAAATCTTCCACTGTCACCTGCAAGAGAGTTGGTGCTGAGCCAACCTCACAGGGGAGCCTACCTGCCCGAGAGATACCTGAGGCGCTAAGAGAGAAAGAGGGTCATTTTCTTCACAGCAATTCAGTGTTCAAGGCCAGCGTGGATGGGGCTCAGAGCAACCTGCCCTAGTGGAAGGTGCCCGTAACAGGCGAAGTCCTAGACATGGCAAAGGGAAGCTCCTCATGCCACAAAAGGTGAATTCCCTCGTCATCATCTTTTACATTCCTCGCTGCAAACTGAGATGGAAGCAAGGTCTGGGCAAAACATTAGAAGCTATTTTTGGAGCCAGGCTGCAACTGAAGCAAGGCCACAACATCTACTGACCTAATGTGTCAATAATTTGATTTACTGCAAAGGCAAGTGCTTTAGGCAGCCAGAACTCAGAGTGGAGCAGCATTGAGCACGCTGTGCGGCAACTTCAACTGTTATGGGTCCTGTAACATGCACAGATCTCAGACAGTCATGCGCAAGCAAGTGGAGGCCACAACAGAGTGAGCACAGCCCATCCTGCCATGCCCTCTCCTCTGCCGTGTCCAGACACCCCCATGGGGAACATGCAGCACTTCACAGGCTCCTACTAAGGAATTTAGCTCTGGATCTTCCAGGGACACAGCAGAGTACCAGGAGATGCTCATGGGACACAGACTGAGCTGGGAGACACGGACTAACCCCGCTGCAACTCATACAGACTCCAAGGACACTGGGCACTACTGAGGGACAGGCAGCGACTCTATGAGGTGGTGGTCAGCGTGGGGAAGGGTACAGCCATGCAAGTACCTACCCCAGAGGCATAATCCCCTGTAATCTGGACCCGCTGGAAGTCAGGCACAGTCTGGTACACAGGGGAGGTGGAGATGACCTCTTCAATAGCCGATAGTTTGGTTATAGACTTCTGAGCCACAGGCACTGTCAATGCAATCGTCTTCATGCGGAACAAGCGCTTCTTCCTGCCAGGGAGGAGAACCTCAGGCACACAGCACTGCCCACAGCCACGTTCCAGCTGTGCACTACATGAACCATCTCACTGGTGCTTTCTAAGCACCTCCATCAGAGTGCCAGGAGCAGAGGTCACAGCACACACAGTAGCCACAGACTTTCAGGCACGGTCTTTAGAAGTTGCACCTTTCCAGAGAAAGGTCTCCACATCCCTCTCCAGCGGCTCTGTGGCCATTGCTGTGCTGACACCAAAGAACAGGGCAACAGTTGGAGAGGAAACCCTGAGGTACCTGAGAGTCACCCTGGGATTACCAAGGATTTATCCCATGGATGGTGTGAGCTTTTTCACAGGCATTGATTTATGTTCCCCAGCTCTGGCTGGGGACATGCAGACAACACCCCTTTCCCTGATTGCCCTGCTGTTGCTCACCGCTTTTCTGATGTGCCAACGTTCTCCTGAAGTATCATGTGTTCTCTCATCTCGTGGCGTGAGATGGGACAGATCTCTTCCACATCAAAAGGAGAGATCTCTTGCCTGGTCTCCTCATCTTTCACCTCAGAGGCAAAGACCTTCTCTGCGAAGGAGCGCAATGCCTCATCCATCTCTGAAGGGGGAAGAAGAGTGCGAGGTCATACAGGCATCTGGTTTGCAGCCACCATAACAGCCCCGGGCAGCATCTTAGTTCCCAGCTCTTTTCCTTAGGACATCTACACCTGCATGCTGCCTGCAAGACTCTAAAGTTTGCAACAAGCTTAACAGAGCCTGGGCCACATATGGAGGGCTGGAGACATACCTGGATCCCTCTGGTACAAACCGCAGCCCAAGAGTGGCACAAAAGGCCCAGAATGCAGCCAGTCCTTGCAAAGGGCACTGATAAGAGCATGCACAGACATAAAGAAGGGAAAGCTGGCAGAGCTCTTACAGCTCTAGGAAGCTGAAGACCCACTTGCTCCACAAGGCATCCAGTCAGGCTGATGACGAGGTATAGAAGGAGACAGACAGAACCAGCAACTCAAGCACTTAGCTCCCCCCATCACCATGCAGCTGAAGAGCTCCTAGCCAGAGAACCCTCAGCCCATCATGTGCAGTGTGCTGCAAAGGTGCCAGCTAACATGCCCCTGTGAAAGCCACCACTGATATAAGGTTGGCTGGAGCTTTATGAAGAAAGAGAGAGAAGATTAAAAGCTCTTCTACTGCCAACAAAGTACCATAACATGTGAACCTAAAGGGCTCTTGTGGTACCAGCTCCTGGAAGTGCACGTTTGGACAGTGATCGAGCAGGTTTTGCAAGCAGCTGGCAGCTCAGCATGAAGCACAGTGAGGAAAGATGCTGAAAGACATCACTGACATCTCAGACAGGACACGGTCAGTGGATGACAATCAAAGCAGACAGGACTGCCAATGTGAATAAATGAGGTAAAACCCTCGATCTGTCCCCTCATGGATCAGATCCTCTTGGAGCAGGATGCTCCAGCCTAAAGCAAATTTAAAATAAGTTACTTTAGGCTGGATCTCTGTTAAGAAAAAGGGAAACCCAAGCAAATAAACAACAAAGGTGTAAAGAGGCTCAAGGAAAACTGCAGAATGTTTCACTTCTTGCCACGGTGAAAAGAACTCCTTTATGAAATGTTTATCTCCTGAGCAGGAGCTCAGGGCTGCCAGGACAGTGTTTAACAAATAGCTTTGCATAGCAGAGGAGCAAAAAGCTGGAACCATTCCATGGAGGAGAGTGTGGCAGGGCTGGCACTGCTGAGAAACAGCACCCTCTCCAGCTGCTGGAACATCACCATGATCCTGTAACTGCCGCTTGTTTCCAGTGATCATGTCTAGGCAGTAACACACAAGAGCATACAAAAGGCCTGGAAATACTCACCTTTGTCTGCTCCTGTTCGAGATAAAACAGAAACAAACTGAAATACATGTGATCAGCTCTTCAAACTTTAAACCTTTTTGCCTAATCATCACATCAGTAATTATATAAAGAGATGAGTGAAGAACAAGTTTAACCAAAGCTTCCACTTGCGAAGGAAAGAACAGAACTTGTCATTTTGTACAAAAGAAAGATGGAAGATCTGTGCTGACTGTTCCACAATAGCACCCCAGCGGTGTGTGCACAACAAACCACATGGCAGATGCCATCAGACCTGAGCTCTTTGGCAGAGCTTCTGCACTGCAGCTCTCCAAGGGAACAGCATTTCCTAGAATCAACATTACCTCAGTCAACGCCATAAGCAACTACCAGATACCCAGTCATCTAATTACACTGAGCTCGCTCAGAACATCTCTCCCTACACCTGGGAATGCAGAAGAGAACAGGAAGAACTGATGAGTGCAGAGCAGCATTCTCCTGCTTAAGAGCGAGCAAATGGTTCAGTGATTCAGGGCACTGGGGCTGCTTTGCTGGTTTTTCACCCATCTCCTTTGCGAAGATCAGGGTGGATGGGAATGCAAGAGATGCTAAAGTTCATCCTCCAGCCGCCTGTGGTCACATCTCCACTTACCCACTAATGGGATCAAGTTCCTAAGACAGTTGCACAGATTTTCATGCACAGCCATAGTGTGGCATCAGTGTTTTGGGGTGCAACTCATGCCCTTTGCATCTGACTCAGCAAATTCAGACTGGAGCTCTTTCACCACAAGTCACCAGCTGCTGACGTGCAAAGCCCAGCCGGCAGAACGTACACTCATGGCACTTGAACTCCATGTATTCATTTGCAAACTAAGCATCCCAGAAATGTCTGCTTTGACCTTTCCTCTCTTTAGTGGGTGAAAATGACACTCATGAAGGTCAACAAACTCCCAGTGGTGTTGCAGGGCCAGGCTTTGATACCAGCTTCACACACCAGGACAGTGTCTGTCTTACCACACAGCACTGCAATTCTAAACTGCTCTTATCAGAACTGTTTGGTGCTGATATTCCTCTGCAGTGGCATCATGTGTCCCTCTGTGCTGTTCTGCACAGCCTGGCTGGACCCATGCCTGCTGCCCAGCTGATGTTTCCCATCCGCTGGGACCACAGCACCCCACATCATCTGAGCTTAGCCAGGTTCACCTGCAATCCCTCTGCCCCCTTCCACAGTGATTTAATGGTGGTGTTACAGGATCCAGTGCACTGCAGGAGAGACAGCATTTTTATTCAATACAAGCAGAGCAAGATTTAAACAATCCCAGCCTGGTTTGGGTTGGAAGGGACCTCAAAGCTCATCCAGTTCCAACCCCTGTCACGGGCAGGGACACCTTGCACTGGAGCAGCTTACTCCAAGCCCCATCAAACCTGGCCTAAACAATAATGTTTCTTTGCTGCACTGTCCAAACAGAAAGAAAACCCCTCAAAGCCCCCAGTGAGGTGCCCTGGGCTGCACAGATACCACCAGACCCACGGGGGCTCCAGCCTGCCCGCTGGTTCCTGGCCTCACTACCTGCAGTTTCAGACCTACCTGGGATTCTCAGCTGGGACATCTTTGAAGCAAGTCTGCAGAGCCTCAAGTAACCCCCTACTATATCAGAGCACAAGCAGGTGACTGACTGCACAGCAGCCGCACACCGATTTTACTCCTTTCCCTTGCCTGTAATCAGACTCTCCTGGTCTAAAAGGAGAAGTGAGGTCAGCTCCAAAACTATTTAAAGTGCAGCCACAAGCACTTGCAGTGAAACAGGGGAAGCCAGGGCTCAAATCCAGCTTCTTTAACTGAGGCTTTCATTTTAGATTTAGAGTAGGCTGAGGTTTGCATTGTTTTCATCAGCACGGGAGATGGGTACAAATTATGTTCTCTCACTAACCAGTGCACTGCTCAGAGAGGACGCTTCCTGAGAGGGGAAAAGAAGGGCAAAGGAAATGTCCTCACATCTTCCCAGCTGAATCGATCAAAAA
The DNA here is from genome assembly GCA_024733675.1 of Psilopsiagon aymara. Lineage (NCBI taxonomy): Eukaryota > Metazoa > Chordata > Aves > Psittaciformes > Psittacidae > Psilopsiagon > Psilopsiagon aymara. Next base: position 6,607 of record JANRGW010006332.1, read on the forward strand.
GGGAAGTTCATGGAACTGTGTTTTGTTCCTGAGCTTTTCAGGAACTGCTGTTATAAAACTGTGTATCATACCAGGAAGGGCAATCCTCAGTTCTTTACGCGGTGAGCCATAACCAAGGTGTCCCTCACAGAGACCAGCACTTCGTGCAACCCAAGGTGTGGCAAGAAACTGCTGTTTTAAGCTGCACAGTGCTTGGACGCAGCAGAGCAGGGTTTCAGGCTGGAAAGTACCTTCACTTGCTTTAAGTAGATTCTTCCTAGCATCCAGGCATTGAGGGCTGTACTCAGTCCTTTACGGACTCCTCAAATCTACTTCAGATCTCTCATGAAGCTGGAAACCAGCTCCCATCTGAAAGAAATGACCACAGTTTGTGGGCACTACATATTGCCGGAGTAACTCTGAGCCCCTGGCCCAGCTCAGCATCCTGGGGGGAAGCGGAAAACCCTGATCAGGTCAGAGGGACACAGTAGCTTTGATTTGAAACAGTCTTTTCATGTTTGTTTCTAGTTCACTTCTTGCTGGAGCTGGCAAACTGCACTGAAAGCAGGACAAGCCAAGCAGAGCATCCAGCTACAGGCAGCAGAGGCTTGCTGCTCAGTTCAGTGTGACTTTGGTGGCAACACTGAAGGGAACAGAGAAACCAGCACTCCTGGAAAAGCCAGCACTGGCCAGAAGTGGATGTGCATGTGAAGGCTTCCTGTGCCGGATGGCGCAGGAATAGCTATGGGGAGGCTTTGTCCTCCATGGCGGCTGGAATGAGGGACTTGCATAAGATACAGATCCAGGAATAACCAGCCACAGATTTTGGCTGCAGGTGCATGGCAAGCTCCTGGCAGGACTATTCAGTGAAGTCAGATGAGCTGAGACCCGGCCCCGCGTCAGATAACATCCGAAGAATCCAGAAACTCTCAAGGATCACTATTTGGTGCGCACAACTTCAAAGCAAATGTGCTGGGTTACAATGAAGATTCTGCAGAACTAGGGAGTTTTAGCTCCACTTCTCACATATTCATAGAATCCCAATGGATTCACCCCCCCCCCCATACCACAGTACTTGGAGGTGCAGCCAACAGGGCAAAGGTGGGATGCTGCCAAAGTCTTCATCTCTAATACCGGCTCCCATACCTGCTGGCAGCAGTCTTGTTTCTGAACGCCTCATGTTCTTACTCCCCAGGCTCTGAGCCCCCAACACCAGGTTATTGTGTAGCCGTTTCATTTAAGGTCAATGATAACCGGCTCCTGCTGCTTTGCCACCCCCCCAGGGACCTTTCTGCAGAGATCAATACCGTGGGACTCACATCTGAAACCAAAGTTAACCTTTAGGGTGCCGGGGTCATCCCTCGCAGCAGGTCTCTTGATCCCACAGCTTTTCTAATCACGGGGTCAATGTAGTTGGGTTCATGGTAGAAATCTGAGTAAAGCTTGAGCATGCGGTGCTAAAGTTAGAGCTGAGCCTCCTTAGGCTGAAGGACTGGGTACAAACAACCCATCTTCTTGCTCTTTCTCAACTGCAAAGTGATTCACACCCAGAGGCTTCAGAGCAGCTCTAACGCCACCCCCTCCTCATCTTTGTATCTGAGCTGCCTCCACCCCACCCTGGTCTGGTCAAAGGAAAACCAGAACTTCGGAGCTGAAGGTTCCCAAGGGCCCAGCACAGCAGCTCTGTCACAGGGGAAACCCTCCCAGGAGAAGCCTGGGGGCAAGTGCTGCGAGCAAATGGGTTCAGTGCCTAAGAGGAAAGGTATTAACAGAGGGGGAAATCCCATCACGCCCATGCGCTGGGCCTTGGACCAACTGCACTCAGGAGCCTCGGCAAGTTCTCTCCCCACATTCCCTTAGTCATTCCCTACACAGATCCCTCCAGGGCTCTTTAAACCAACTTCTGCTCTGGAATGCAGTGTAAGTCAGGAAACCCTTCAGGTGTGAGCTAGTTTGTAGGGGCAGATTGTCACAGCGAACCTTCATAGTGAGGAAAGCTTGCCTAACAAGCCAGGAAAATCCCCTGCCTTTAAGCACTCTTCAGTATATTCTGGATCTCTCCTTTCGGAACAGGCAGCCACTACTGCAGCTACACAGTGCAGGGAGTTTTATACCCTCTTCTTAAGTTCCTTACATAGAAAACAGAGTGGAGTCCGGGTTTCCAGAGGCCTGACACAATGTTTTAGGAGAAACATTCAAAGCACACTTGCTGCATGGTCCAACCCCTTATTGCAGGAAGCAAGCCAAGAGGGATGTATTTTAGAAGACTGAATTAAGCATCTTAAAAGCATGATTTGGACACAGCAACAACTTTATAGGTGGAATGCCAAGTAAAGAAATTCTTCCTCCCCCTTTCTGACTCAGCAATCCTCCTTTCCAAGGGCAAATACATCAAAGGTAGGACAGGCCCCACTGCAAACGCAGAGACTCAGCACTAACTCAAGACATGCACGGGCTGGTGAAGTCACTAAAACCAGGCTGTGGAACAAGCCCATGGCACAGCTCAAAGCCGCTCTCACTGCTCGTTCCTGCTAGAGCGAACACACAAATGCAGTTGTTCACGCCACGCTGCAGAAGGGTCAATCCAAGTAAAGGCAGATCCCATAGGGAAAGCAGAGAGCACCACGGCAGGCTTTCTGTGAGCCAGCAGCAGACCCGGCGCCCAGCTCACCTCCAACAAAAGAAACAACCAAAGAATTCAAAGGTTTATTATTTAAAAAAGTTATTTAAGAAGCAAAATAATTTACTTCAATCCAAACCAAATGAGATGCATTATTAGAAGCAAATAATTACACAAAGTAACACCAAATTAGCCCTTGAATAAGAAGTCCCGATCCCAGCAGGTCCCTGCAGTCCTGGAAGTTACAAACACTCACTCAAGGCTTGGGGAGTAAAGAGGACCACATAATTCAAACTTCCACTACTCTCCTTCCCCACATAGGCTTGAAGCTGCTTGAAATCCAGTTCTAAGCCCCTGCATTAAGCTCCGATGGGTGGAGCATCACTGTGTCCCCCAAAGCCCAGCTGATGGCAGAAAGAACAAACTCTGAGCAGTGCCGTTTGACCAAGACCATGGCATGGGGACAAGCAGGAACAAGCTGCAGAGTTCCACTGGCTCACAGTTCAACAGCTGCTCATGGGCCACAACAACAGGAACCTTTGTTTTCTTATTGGCACTTGTAATTTTTCAACAGGAGCTTTACCCTTTGACTGTATTTTGCCTCTAAGCTGTTGCTGCCCATTTCCCCCGGCAGGACGGGGCAGCTCGCTTGGCACCAGCACAGTTTTGCTGTTAGTTCTAACCAACACCTGGGCTAAATCTACCAACCACCCCTTCCCAGGGACTTGTGCAAAACCTTCTGTGCTTAAAGTGCCAATCACTGCCCCCAGGCTCTTGGGGTTTGTCCTTCCCCGCTCTCTCCCAGTCGCCACCAAAAGCGGGGTTCTCTTACAGAGAGCTGGAAATGAAGCACAAACCCCGAGTTTGTATCGCTGTACATCTGAAACTCAAACCGTGCAGATGGGAGGGAGCAAAACCTGCGTAGCTCAGCTCTGCAGCATCCCCCCTAAGGCTCCAGAGGTGAATCCACACTGACCCATCCTTACCAGATCATCCTCACTTCTAAGATTTCATAGAGGCCAAGAGAAAGGGAACCCCAAAGCCAGGCAGATGCATTTGCCAGTTCTCAAACAACTGAGAACTCACAACTTGTGGGGTTTTCACAGCTAGACTTTTGAATGACAACTCTAACAATGCAAGGGGTAGTTTGGGTGATGAACCTTCATCCGAAAGAAAGAGTTTTCCCTACAGGACCACACAACCTCCGAACATCCAACACCAGATGAAAAAGGTTCTCTGTGGTCACAGGCTCTGATCTCTGCAATCCTGTTTGCCAGGAAAGAAACTCCCAAGTTTCTCATCAAGCAAAACCCATCAATGTAGCCAGATGACAAGATCTCACCATTCAAACATAGTGCAAACCCCACACTGCTGCCTCTCCCGTGCAACCAGATGAGTATCCCAAAAGCTGCCATTTTCCAGATGCAATTTATTAGGTAGAAACCAGCACGCCACTCGTGCCTTTGGAAGCAGTCATCTGCTGCCACAGTGCTGAATGCTTTCATCAACCACTTCTCTTCTTGCACCAAATGAACCCTGCTTGCTGCTTGCAGCGAGGGTAATTCTGTCACATTTAACTTGCAGGCAGGAGATCATCTGCAGATGAACTCGAGTCACCATTTGTGTGTGTTGCTGGAAAATAATGGGTTATGTGAAAACATTGGAGGTTCAGATTTCATGCAACGTAAGTAGCGGAGGGAGCAATATCAAAAGGAACAATTTCTTCTCTCAGCATTCACTGATTTCCAATTTCCATTTGATACGGAGAACTCCAAGTGAAGGCGCTCGAAGCTGACACCAAACTGCACGGAGCCCCTGCAATGCCCGCGCTCACGCTGGCTCAACGCGCTGACTGCACGCTCCCTCTGGTGGCTGAAGAACCTCTACCTCCAGACACCAACGGGGAATTCAGCCCCGCAGTGGGTCACAGAATAAAACCCCACAGCACAAGAACAGGGGGAGGACACAGCATCCCAAGGAATGCTGGTCGGCTTTGCAACACTTGTACACCCCTATTGTATGAGGCAACGACGTGTTCTGGGAAGAACTCACCCAGCTAATGCAGGAATTCTCTTGTACTTTGAGGCTCTTAGAACAAGCCCAGAATTCCCACTGGTAAACCACCACCTCCTGCACAGTCACTGCTGAACTCACTGCCTCCCTCATTTTGCAAGGACGCTGCAATCAGAAGCCAGCTCTGTTTTGTTCTAGCTCATTGCTTTCTCCCCTCTTCCGGATGTACACGACAACCACTGCACCAAGCAGAGTGAGCCTGAAATCCCACACCCCTCCCCCAACACAGATAGTCTCCAGCTACATTTTACAGAGAGACACTTTGCAGAGACTCTTTTACAGTCTGCTGGTAAGAAAGCAATTCAGGATAAAGTAGTCTGCAAGTTACAGAGCTGAGTACAGCTGTGCAAGTTCTCTAACCTCCAGTTATTGGATTAACTACTGAGAAGCTGCCCATAAATGCTGGCAGTTAATGTTAAAATGAACATTTGACTAATTTGGTCCAACTCAGAAGAGATCTGAATGCTGCAGAAAACCAATATAAACAGTTCCACCTACAAAGACAGTAAAAAGCAGAGGCAGGATGTCCCCCTCCCTCGTTCAAGAGTCTGACAAGCGCCGGCTGGATCTTCCCGTCTGCGAACTCTTTCATTAGTGTCCTCTCAGGTAAAGGTATCACCCACTCGAGATTTGCCTGCTTCAGACAGTAAGCTCCCGGGAAATTCCAGTCCTTGGGGTTTTCCTCAACCCAAGGGAACAGGGGAAACCTTCCAATCTTCTTAGCAAATAGGCACTTAAGTTAGGAAAGAGAACTCCTTTTTATTACAGAAAATGAAGGATCGGTGAAGGTGGCACTCCTGGCACAAAGGAGATGTTGCAAATGTACTGTAGGGGTGCACAGATACCAATCTGATACGTGGCAGGAGCATCCACGGCGGCAAAAGCATTTCTGACATAAGCTGCCAGGCAACGATCAGTGCCACTCCTCTGACAGTGCTGCAAATCAGAATCCAATCGAAAGGGGACAAACACCGCTTCTAGCTTTTTACTCTAGAGGTAAAGTGTCATCTTTTTCACAGCATTTAGTCTCTGTAGTTCACTTTTCCTGTGACTGGTTTTCTTCTTGACCAAACCCAGATAACACAGTGAGAAAAGAATCCCAGTTCACCAAGATACGACTGCTCTGTTAGCTGAGCAAGGAGGTAGATGCCACAGATGTTCTCTTCAGCTGGAACACAAAAGGACCTTGTGCTAATTAACTGGTACCAAGATTCTGGTCACTGGCACCAAAATACTGCAGGGCATCAGCATGAGACGCAATACAGTAGCATCGAGACTCATCCAGCAGCCACATCTGAACCACGCACTCTTGGCATCTGGAACAGAAAGGCATCTCTAATTAGCTGCTCTCCACCTTGTGATGTGCAGAGCAACAGTCCCGAACTCATCTGCCTGTTTTCCTGGTGATGAGCAACATCTTTCAGGTAACTGCTGGAAAGAATTTCAGTTGGGGAACTCCTAAAGTTCATTACTTGAATTACTTTATTCAGTCAATCTTCAAACAGCAAATACTCCAGAGCAAAGCAGCTCGAGCTGCGCAGGGGTCAACCAACCACCAGCAAATGGTGACTGCACAACTGTGCACATCCTCTTTCTAGTTCAGGCGCTTCTTGTGTATAAAACAGAAACGACACATTCTCCAAAGAGTCAGAATGATTCCCAAAGGAAGGAGACACTGACAAAATGCACAGAAAACCCAACAATGATCAGTTATAAACGACTGACATTAAGCTCACCTTATCACATCACAATGCAGGACAATCCCATGCAGCCTTGATTCCCATCCTCATTGCTGTTGAGCTTTTTCATCCGGTACTGCCGGATCTCTCTCACCAGTGTGTAAAAAGCATCTTCCACGCCCTGAATGCAAAGGATCCAGGTAAGGGATTTGCTTTCCGGAACCTTTTGAGATGACTACTCTTTGCATCCCGGAATCTCTTAACATAGCTGAAAGACCTACCCCGTACAGGAAGAGTAGCAGCCAACTTATCCTATAGCTCAGAAGAAGGAGAAACTAGCACTTAAGCCCCAAACTCTTGGCTTATGATCTTAACTCCTCCTCAGAGGCAAACACCCAGAGAACAGCCATTAGAGGAAACAAGGCAAACTGTTAACTGCAGAGGGGTCCTGTGCAGGAAAACGACTTCTGGACTCATCACCTCTGGTTCATGATTCTTAGGATTTTCTGGCTGCTGCTTAATAACTGCAGCTTTTCTGCTTCAGTTCACAGTGCTGGGGTAGAACCCGGCTGCCCAGAGCGAGCCATGTATCCAGTGCAGCTCTGACCAAACCTATTAGTCCACTGGGGAAATCATTCTGTAAACACAATCTTATAAATAGCCTTTGTTAAGCAGCCAAGAAAATTGAACAGGTCCGCGATGACCAACGGCAGCCTGACCATGCCCCAGCAACAGCAGATCACAGAATCAGGGAATGGTTTGGGCTGAAGGGACCTTAAAGCTCCTCCAGTTCCAACCCCACCATGGGCAGGGACCCCTTCCACTGGAGCAGTTGCTCCAAGCCCCTGTGTCCAACCTGGCCTTGAACACTGCCAGGG
>JANRGW010006332.1:16548-34619 GCA_024733675.1 Psilopsiagon aymara
GGGCAAAATAAAGCACACAGAGATCAACTAGCCCACCTGGATGAAAGGCTCGGTACAGCTAGTATGGGAAGCCTAAAGGAGTATTTATTCTGTTACAGTACATGGTGCTGGCTGCAAAAAAATAGACAAAAAAAAGATTCACTTCAGGCACAACTTTGTCCTTTGTTTCAGATTAAACCAGTCAACGAAAAGGGGGTGTGGAAGCTGCAGTGTTGGAAGCAGCAGATCTGTGCATTGTTTTAAGTATATTTAAATTACCATACTGATGGCACACCTCAGCCTTAGGAAATTCTGCACTGCACGTGGTTCTGAACGCTACAAACAGAAGGTGAAGCCCAGGAAGAGGCTCTCATTGGGCTCTAAAGGTCACTGGCGAAAGGACTCGAGTTAAATGAAACAGGAAAACATTGGGACATTTGGCCACCAACTTAAGTTATCTGAATGTTCAGACAGATTTGTCTCAAGTTGCACTGATTCCACTCTCATGTGGTCCTTGGGAGTGCAGCAGTGAGCTGAAGGGAGCCTCCCGCTTCCACTAGGAAGCAGACACAACGCAGTCACACACTAAGGCATAGGAACACCTCAGCCAACATAACAAAGCAGAGAGAACGGTAGTGCAGAATTCCATAAGGGCTACCCGAGTCGAGCTGTCTATAATGTTTACTCACAGAGGCAACGTAGATTTGCAGTAACCAGTTGCGTTTAAATGCACCATTCAAAACAAGCTTCTAAAATGTGATACTATAAAGGCGCCACCTTAAAGTTCTCCAGAATGCAACTGTGCATAATTTTAAAATGGTTTCATAAATTTATTTTAAACATAACATGAGAAGGTGTTAAAACCGGTGTAATAGCTTCGTCGAATTTGGAGGAAGGGATTAACAGGGAGATATTCAGTACCCTTCACCAGCCCCCAGCACTCAGCCATGTATCAGGGATGGGCTCTGAGGATCAGTCTATAACACCAGCTTGGCGGATCTTTCTCTCTGCACCAAATCCCTGCAAGGAAAACACAAACAAGTAACTTTTAGCTCCAGCCTCACACTTTAATGTCAACCTGTTCTCTTCCAATCCAGGAGACCAAGCACGCTTCGAATTAGTCACGTTTGGCTTCAGAAGCACAGACAGTACAGGTTCTGTGGATTCCTGGATGCCCCAGGAGATTCCAGCCACTTCACTTCTGTTTATCAAGTGGTGGCAGAACTTCCTGTGAAAGCCGAATTGATGTGAAGACATTGCACTTGCTACCTCTGAGAAGGGGAGCAGGAGGTTTATAAACAAACCGGAGAGCCTCATATGTTAGAACACAAGCAGCAACTGGCTGCTTTTATGCTGCATGCTCTTCAAACCACACCATGCATGATTGACACAGGGGACAGCACCCTGACATGCAGACATAACCCCATCTCTCACAGCAGGCGAGTGACTCACTACAAAATGAAGGTGGACACTGCACTTCCAACCACTCAGGTTTCCAACACAGGAGTCAATTTTATGCCATTCAAGTTCAAACCCAAACCACAGTTACTCTACAATGCAGCCTTTTATCTTACATACCTTTGAGTTATCCGGTCCCCGAGGCTGACGAACAACTGTGAGTCGAGGAGCGTTGGCATCATCCAAATTAATGCTCTTTAAGCGATTAACGAGTCTGTCAGGACGTGGGGCAGCGACAGCCTTCGCGCCTTCACTGTAACAGAGTCAGCCACAGAGAGCACGGGTCACTTCCCAGAGCTGTATGAGCTACTCACTGTCCCCGCTAATATCACCCATCCCGTGCAAAAGCGGACCTCAGTGACACCACACACTTCTGCTTCAAAACCATTACTTGAAGCACAGGGCTACAAAACAGCAGTAGCTCAAACTCCTCCAAAGGATATTCTGTAGTGAGTAGAGGTGCTGCATTTACTCTCATGCACATCTGAGTTGTATTTCCTACGTTTCTGTTTCCTTTAACCCCAACAATAAAAGGCTTACGAGTGGCCAGTACATAATGGCATAGCATCAACATCTCTAAATGATGGCAGCTCTTAGCTGAGAGGCTCTCACTGAAGCCAGAAGTTCAGAGCTCCCAATCTAGGATCAGCTCAGTTTAGAAGAGGCTTGCACCAGCCTGCTGTGATGCAGACATCATGCCAGATTAAGTCACTTGAATGGTAAATCCTCACCAGACACGCCACACATTACAGGCACTGCATTTTCCTGTGCGCTGGTTCAGGATTACAGAGAACTCCACTTCGTCCCCAGCCTGCAGCTCCACACCATCCTGAACTTCTTTGACATGGAAGAAGAGCTTTTTGCTGTCGCCCACTTCATAGTTAATGAAACCAAACTGAAAACCAACATATCACAAGGTTATTTTTTTCCTCTGGATCTAAATAGGTTCAATGACTTACTCATTATTGCAGTTTAATGACTTTTAGAAGGAGATATGCAATTTACACTGATCAGAACATTCTGCTGGAAACAATGCTTTTGGCAGTCTAGGCACTCTTGGGTTGGTAAAGTCACATTTTAAATGTCAAAACCTAGAGAACAAGTTTCGGAACCTGCCAAAGTCCTGGCAGCATTCTTAGTATTAAACTGAAGAGTGCTGCTGCGCGTTCTCTTCCAAGACACCTCCTTATACAGCAGAAACCACTCCACTTGTTGGTCTGTCTCTGGTGTAAGCAGTCAAGATACTCCCATTTACCCCTCTGGCAATGATTGGAGCTTAGTGCTGCAGAACAGCTGTAAAACCAGAAAGCATCCACAGCACTTAATTTTCTAAGAATTGTGAGATGCAGCTGGCCAGGTTATGATTATCCTTCATATTTCAGGGGGACCGCACCACTGTCTGCTTAATGCTGGAAAGCACCTTCTAGAAGCAGAGTTTGCACCATTTTGGTTCTTTTTTTAAACCCTTTTAATACCCTGTTCAGCAAAAACTAGTTAGAACAATTCCTAGGACAACCTAGAAACAGGTATCCAGAATCAACTGATTCTGATCAGGAAGTGCTGCCCAGTAGCACCAAGTACTGTGTTCACCTTCCCTGAAGCCACATTACACAGGTTTGCATAAGCCAGTGCTTGGGTGACACAAACCTTCTTCTCTAGGACCAGCATACAAAGCAATCCATCCCTGCCTAACAAGATCCCCGGATTAAAGTGCTGAAGTGGGTGTTCATCTGCTCTATGCCATGTTAACTGGTTATTTCCTGTGAACCTGCTTCACTCACCTGATCTTTCACACATTCCACTGTGGCTCTGCGGAATGGTGTGATGTTAACAGCCATTGTCTGCCCATTTTGTCCAAGAACACAGAGCTGAAACTTTACAGTCTCTCCCTTTTGCAGACAGTCACCTTTGTTTGCCATTCCAACAATTCCAAATGGATAAACCTCTCCTTTCATCTCACCTAGAGGAGGAAAAAGCACAGGACAATTCAGAGACATCCCTTCCTACCCGAGGGCATTCAGAACTTATTTCTGATATGAGAAATGCTGCTTTTACTATCAGCTTAGTAGTATGAATATAGTCTGCAGGGTATCTATCAACACCTCTATTTACAGTTTATTAAGCTTCTATACTTCTTGTGAATTTGTGGAACGAACTCTTGTAACTTAAAATCTTACCATCCTCCATGACTTCAATCATGCCCTGGTATTCAGTCTGTGTGGGATCTACGCTCCTCAAAGGACGAATTACTTTACCAGAGTAAACAGTTGGATCAGCTTCTTCAGTGATACCATTCACTGAAAAGAAACAGACAACAGGAGAACAGGATGTTCTTTCCATCATTTAGCGGTCAGTAGCAGTGCACTATCACCCACTAACACTGGAACAGCTTCAACACAGCAGTAATGACAGCTTTTCTAATCAAGACCACACTGATATTTCAAACACTAAAGCAAAAAACCTCTAGTTTCTTGTGAAACCAGAGACCACTGAATCAAAGTATTTTACTTCTTTTCCACCGCATTCCCATTCCCCACATATTTTAACCATTCAGTAACCTTCAAGTATGCTTTCTCTTTGCCCCTAAGTCCTTAATAACCCCAACTGCATACCTCCGGCAAGGCACAGCACAGTTAGGGCAATTATTAATTTGGCATGTTCTGCCACCAGCTCTCCTGTTATAACCCTCCAATTGAAGAGGACAAAGTACAATAAAGGTCTAAAGAGTTGCTACTGTCCACAGGACTGTTGGTCTGCACTTGCCTGTTCTCTGGAAAAGTAAGCAATAGCTTTCAAGAAACCTATGACCACCATGTTAAGCATCATCCTGCTGATCTAAGCTGCAGCTGTAAATGGATTATTAACAAACTTTATCCATCCACACCTGCCAAGAGCCTTGTAAGCATAAAATACCAGGTAGAGCCTTACCTGCATGTGTTTTGTTCACCTTTTCTGCACTAACTTTGTTTCCTTTGCCTTTTGACAGGCTGTATTCAACAGTGTCTCCAAGTTCCAGGCTATCAATATCACCACAGTATTCACTAGAGAAAAAGAATAATGGATAACTTCCCTTTAGTTATGTAATAATATGTGATATTCATTCAACATTTACAGAAGTTGACCAGAAACTATTTAACTAGTTCAGCACCTCCCATTTCCATGAAGCATTTCAAATATACAATTAACTGTATTTTGTGGCCTGGGATTCACAGGGACAGAATACCAAGGCTGCTGACTAATAGGAAAGCCTGAACCAGTCCAGCAAAGCTAATAAATGGAACTTGAGACACCTAGCACAGACATGTGTGTGAAGTCCAGATGGGTTTAACAGTAAACCCGAAAAACTCTGGCCCCCAACTAAACAAACCCATGCAAACAAGCAAGCAATAATAAACTGCATTCACCTGTAGTGGAAAAAGATCTCCTTATCATGATTTGCTGTTTCAATAAATCCAAAGTTATCTTTCAGGGCTGCCACATATCCCAAAAGCCTCTTCGAGCTGTAATTGCGTCCTAGCATTCTGACAGAAACAGCTGTCTGCAAACCAGTTCTCTTCACTTCACACACACAGAACTCAACCTGTTAAACAGTGCATGTCAATACTAGATAGAAAAAAACCCAAACAAACCACCACCACCACAAAAGCAGCAGCCCCAAATCAACTCTTTTCAAAGCTGCGTAGCTCCAGTCAATACCTACGCTTACCAGGGAAGCAGTTTTCTAGCCGCTACACTCACAGAAACATCTGTCAGGCATTGACATTAACTACATTCCAAAGAGGAGTAGTCACAACTAGTAGTACCTGCAAGGCAAGCCAGCCTCCAGCACTCAGCTTTTTACCCACTATATATGAGAATCTTTCTGTTCCTGTGATCTGCCTCCTTGCACTACACTTACCATTAGTAGCCCCCAGTGAACATGTACTGAGCTTCACCCAATTGTTTCAGGCTTTTAAAGACAGTAATTGGTGCCTTCCTAGTACAGCTCCTGAACACTGGTAGTTTTTAGGCTGTTCTTCCAGATCTCCAAGCACTTTTTCCCTTCCCCTTATCCCTCATGCTAAGTTGCTCATAATGGTATGTTCTCCCTCTTCACCATCTCAAAATCTCTATGCCAATTTCCTCTTAATTATTCAGAAGCAGAGTCCAGTGTTTTGATAATAAGAATTCCTTGTTTTAAAAGCCTCATTTACATATCAGGACGCTATTTTCACATACATATCACCAGGTTTCAGGGTATTATTCTTAGGTATACAGAATATTAAGCAATTCAAACCTAGGAAATTAAGAATATTAAGCAATTCAAACAGAGGAAACAGGTAACATTATGCAGATGCCTTGTCCTTTGTTTGTTCCAAGAGGGATAACAAATCCAGTAACAAGGCAAAAAGAAGCTCCCACCTTACACTGCACAGAAAAAAATATTTCCCAATGGTATACTCAGTTATATTGCCTTATCTCCTATCTGGGGATTAGCAGATCCTTCCACATCCTTGGCCTGGTAAGGAATGGTCAGTTTTACTCCACAGTCATCATAAACAATTATTCCATCCTCAGCCTCCTAAAAAGAAGACATCAGAATTCAGCAATCAGTGTCTCATTTGTGAGCAAGTTTCCTGTGTACAACTCCAGCACTGATCATTTGAGCCACAGTGGTTCGACAGTAACTGGTGAAAAAACACAACAGAGCAAATGACTCTAAGAAGCTTTAAATGATACAATAAAGGAAGGAAAAGTATTACTACCATTTCCAGTCAGCATTTATTGGAAGTACTTTGGTATTGTTTAAAACAACCTGACAAAGCAGAGGTTCTCCTCTAGCCCTAGAAGCTTCATTTTTTTATTCTATCCTATCAAACTTCTGGAAATCATCTTCAATAATATGATCATTACTGATGCTTTCCTTATCTTGTTTCACACAGCTTAGTTTGTACCGACTGCTGTTGTTGGCTGTTCAATGTAGTTCACATTTATATAGGATTAACAGCGCTTCAATAAATAGAACTAGATTTTTAAGCAAACAGCCTCAGGCTCCAAAGCCAGGGATGCAGAACAGGCACTCCACAAGTAGAAGAGCAGCATTACCTTTTCTTTGCCTTTATTTGGGCTAGTGGCTTTGGCTGGAGTGGCTTCTTTGTCTATAGTGCCCACAAAACGATGGTCTGATTGGGTGTGGAAAGAAACCGTGCCCTTTGGAAGCTTCTTAATCCTTATAGCATGATTTCTTTGGGCAGACAACATATCCTGGAAAACAGGATCAATCTGATTGTAGACAGACTGTATGTAATACCTTTTAAAAGTAAAGACTTCTTAGAAGTATTAATCTCACTTACAGGAACGACAGTAAATTCTACTTCATCAGAAATATGGAGTTGATTCCCATCCATAATCTCACTGAAGTGAAAGAACATGCGAGCATCCCGGTCCACGCACTTAATGAAGCCAAAGCCATCTCTCATTGCTGCAATCACACCCTGGTAACAGCCAAAGGGACAACTACAGTTTTACCACTGCTATGTAACACCTGTCTGCAGGTACTCCATGTGTGTCTGAGGAGTACATAATAACCTGGACACAAGGCCTGAATCCTATGAAAACATTTACTGGTTTATACAATATGCTGCCTTGCAAACTGTAGTGTTAATGGCTACGGTCAACCTGAAATGCAAACAAGTTGTATTTACCTAGTTTCCCAACTTCATTTCTTCTTAAGAGTGACATGGAAGAAAACAAGCCATTAACAAGGGCTACTACAGTTAAAGGAACCTGGACCTACTACTACACAGAGACCAACTCAACAAATTCATACATACAAAGCACATGAATGCAAACTAAACATACAAGAACTTATATAAAGAGGAAACAAAAGCACTAGTCAAAGGGAAGTTTAAGAGAAAGCCCACCAGACTTCCAGACAAATGTGAAGTTGCTGAAAGAATTCATTATTCAAGTTAGGAAGAACTAAAACAAGATCCTGCCAGAGGCACAGAGCAAGACAGAATTCACAAACACACTCAGTTCAACCCAGTTCCTACAGAGCCTTTAGCAAGTCTCAGGGAAGGCTTATAAGACTTAAATGGCAATGCAAAGATAACTTCCACCTTTGGGGACATTCACTAATATAGCATCCTGAGCTTCCCAAGCTCCTATTCAGCTAACACTTGTCAGCCCAATGACAACGCAGTTCAGGCAGGCAACTATATCTGGCCATAGCAGAAACGTAAGTCTATAGGATAGAAAGCCAAAACCCAAGAGGCTGAAGTTCAGTGGTTTTCTTAAAGGCTCCCTAATCACAGCAGTGTTATCACACCATATGTAACAGTTCTTCAGTTGAGAAGGAAGGCAAACTTACAGTGTAGCTGGAACAGAACCAGTGTTCCAAATTACAGGAATGAAAGATACTCTGTAGTACTGATTAGCACATCCATCTTAGTCTTATATGTAAGGACTTCAGAAAAGGCAACGGAAGACACCAGTGATTTCTACATTGAAGTTACTGTTTAAGACAAACCCCTTCGCTTGTTTTACTTTCATTTCCCCACAAGAATTAAAAGAGATACTTGCCATTTCCCTAGTTTCATTAGTAAACTGGAAAGTATTGGGAAGAACCTCAATATTGGTGGCTCGTTCCAGTTTGTCACGTCTGTCTGTTGAAATATTGAATCGAACGTGGTCACTTTCCAGCAAGGTCACCTTGGATTTTGTATCTTTGTCTCCAAATGGAAGTTCTTTAGGAATCACAAAGTCAACTTTGATGCGGCCAGGTAATGGATCACTCTATAGGCAACAGAAGAGATTAGTTCACCTGCAAGAGTCAACATAACTGCAGACAGCATTGGTATTTCTGCCAGCTATTCTAACAGAAGTATGGATGACACCAAGTGCTTGCTGGACTCAAACCACTATGTTTCATTTCTGCCATTCCTCATTTGAAATTTGCCTTCCGTAGCCAAATTAAAGGTGTCTTTGTTGTGATTTGCTGGCTTGGGTATTTTATTTAAAGCACCAAGCATGTCATTGCCAAAGAAATCAAGACCATTTCAAGAACAGAGTTTATAACCATGCTTACAACACTTCCCAAAAGCAGAGTCTTACCAAGTGCACAAAACACACAAAAAACCCCACCCCACCCCCTCCCAAAACAACAACGCAGACTGGCCTAAGGCCAGTGCTCTGGCAAGTGCTCCGGGGAGAAGTGCTCCTTCCTCTAAGGGAAGTGCTCTTTCCTCTAAGGCAAACATTAATGGTCAAGTTATCTGTCAAACATGTCTTTAAGTGTTAATCTTCATAGGAATCCTGAGACCAGGCATTTCCAGCAAGTATTTTCTCCCCGTTTCCCTACACTTTTGCCTTAAAGATTCATCTCAAACAAATTCAATGGGAAGTATGTGAAACATTAAAGAAAACACTCCCGAGAGTAGCACTGCCCTAATTCTTGCTTTTCATCATCTTTAGAAAAATTGTGTACTGTGACTGCTAGGAGTGGTTGTAACAGGTTAAGCCCAAACTTACTCCTTCACTCTGATACAATGCTTATGCAGCAGACTGTTAGAGGGAAAGGGGACACTTACTGCTGGACTGGAATTCAATACAGTCAAAACATTTCACATAAACTTCAGTAAGTACTGAAATTCACCTGGTTTTTGCTCGGTACTTTTGGAATTACTTTGGTTACAGTTCCTTCAAAATGTTCAATGCTGATATCTTCAAAAATGACAGTTCCTTGAGGCAGCAGTCTAACATCTGTTGCAACTTCTTTACCCTAAAAGCACAAAATCAATCAGACACCCATAGAGATGAGGTAAAGAGCCATTCTCCTATGAACCTCCTCCCTCCTTTTACAAGTGAATTTGAAAAACCAGACAGCTGTCCAGTTACGCTCTAGCATCTTGTCTTCAGTTTTTACTGGATACCATCTTACATTTCTGTCTTTGATTGTAAACTCCACATCATCACCAGGCTGTAAGGCTTCTAGGTCACCTTTAAATTCACTATAGTGAAAGAATATCTCCTTCACGACATCACCCCTCTCAATAAATCCAAAGGCCTCCTAAGAACAGAACAGAGCATTTAATAAATTGCCTATTCTCTTAACGTAGCAAGTTCTATTAAAGACAATAAAAGACTATGACACACAAGTACAGCAGGTTCATGAGTGCACACAGCAAACAGCCGACAAGAAATTAAGATACAAATGGAAATAAATAGGACTTAATTGTTAAGATTTGTATCAAAGATGAGTTGTTTCACCCAGTTTACACCCACAGCTCCAAGCTGTTAACAGCTCTTAGAGCCCTAAATATATTACTTATAACACCGCTTTTCAGAACAGCATTTCATTTTCAAAAAAACTTGAAGGCTGAGGCACCACTTACTTTCATGGCACAGACTACTCCTTGACAGCGGGCTTGTTTCTTTTTTAGTAGCATAATGTTACGAGCACTTACAGCACCAGTACTAGAGAGGAAAAAAAAGTAAACAGAGCAAACCTGAAACAACTTAAAACTGCAGCAGAACGTCATTTCAGCTCTTGGAACAGGCATTACTTCTGCCTGCCTACTACACCAAGCACGAAGGCAGAAAAACAATAACAACTTACTGTTTATTTGTATCAATTATAAAGTTGATTTTATCTCCTGTTTCCAGCTGTACATTTCCTTCAACATCTTCCGGGGTGTAAGTCAGGTAAAATACTTCCTGTAAATTAACATTGGCTAATATTATTACTTAATATTTGCAGAATAGCAGTTTCAAGGAAAGATTAACACAGTATTAATAACAATACCTGCACTAAAGAAATTATCTGAGTTGAGAAAAAGGAAAATGTTCAAACATGGCATGCAAAACCATTCCTTTATCCCCATCATGCTGCTTGGATGAGTCTTTAACAAGCAACTTAAGATGAAAGGTTTTTATGATGTGGCCATCTTGAAATTTCAGGTTCTAAACTTTACGTGTTCAAGGTAAGGATACATGAACATTACAAACCCAGCTTCAGTAAGTTTTAAGAGGAAAAAACAACTCTATGGCTTTATATAAAGCTCTCCACAGATATAAGCTAGCAAGCTGTGGAATTAACATTTCTGCTTGTAGTAATTACCAAAGCATGGCGGTTTTCAGCCAAGAACTAGAGTTCTTAGCAATGTCAGCTGTCTACATTATAAACTGCATCACATTTTTTGCTTATAGACCACAGTGACGGAGCAGTGAAGAGTTCAAGGAAAATATGCAAGCTTTACCCCATTACGTTCGTAGCATACACTCCCTGTTGGACTCTGACCCGGGGCAGCTGGAGATTTACTCTCTAAATTGTGAGGAACAGCGCACACAACCTACCAGCCAAAAACAAATAAAATCCATTGCTAGTCATTTCAGGAGCAGCACTGTTGAATACAACATGAATCTCAGTATCCCCTACTATACACTCATGGATGCACTTCTAGTGTGCAACTGGGAAAGCCACGTTGCCAAGTTTCACTCTTACAGAGCATCCGGTGACTGTAAGAATTGTTTGGAACGAAGGAAGAGCTCTAACAGAACCTCTGATTTTTTACCAGAACAAAGATATATTTCAGTGTAACAGTACACCATATCTGGTTAATATGAATGCTAAATGAATTTAGCCTTCAGTATTGGAGTGAAGCATGGAAATTATGCATGTATAGCAAAAGGCACTAACTTGTCCATTTATTCGTTCTTCAGGTAATATTTCTGGTTTTATCTTCACCAATTTAATAGCAATGGGTTTTCCAGTTCGGCGGTCAGAAGACACTTCAAATTCAACATCATCTACAAGACAAACACACAATAATAGTGTCAGTTTTGTTTAGGGCTTTTGTTTTGGTTTTTAAACCACTAAATGGTGACATGTGATAATCCACTGCTTGCAGTCAAACAGGAAGTAAAATCTCAGTAAAGTGTGTAGCCAAACACAAAGTAAAACCCTTGCTTTTGTTACCAAGCAAGGACACACTGCTTGCAAATATTTCTCTGGTTATTCACTCCTGCTGCTAACAAACTACTCTACTGTAAGGGCTTGCCCTGAGTTATTCCCTCCTCCTGCCCTGCTCACTGTAAAGCAGAGTTCAAATGGAAGTTCAGACAACATAACATATGCCATTCAACAGTTTAGAACCTTCACTGCCATGTATGCAGCCTGCCCATTCTGAAACACAACTGGCCATCCTCAAGCTAATTCTAAAGAAGAAACACTTGTTTAAGTAAATGTTTCCAGAGTTAAAGCACTTATTTCCATCTCAGTTATACAAGTGTGATCTAACACCGTATCTCTGCCAGAATGGCCACAACCACATTAAAGCAAGCTGCACAAAGCTTAAGTGCTGCAAATGTCTCTCATCAGAAGTGGTTGGTTAATTCAGTTGTCTCTTAGCCCAACAGAAGGAACAGCACCCATCTGATCATGCCACAAGATAAAAGTATTTTCTATGGCAAATGAAAGAGTCTGGTCTTCACTCACGAAGCTGTGGAAGTTGCCGCATTACCTCCTACTTTGAGCTCCTGTAAGTTGCCATTATATTGGGAACAGTGGAAGAACAGTCTAGCTTGCCGTTCTGAACACTGAATGAAGCCGTAAGAGGTCAGCAGTTTTTCTATAACCCCAGTCTCACGCAGTGCTGCCGAAGTACCATTGGGGTACCCGTTGTGTCCATTGTTGTGGAGCAGGTTTGGATCAAAGCTCATCTGGTTAAAAGAAAACATAGGGAGGGAAAAAGCCACAAAACCCACTTATTGACTTAAAATAGGTTTCTTTTCTCCATGCCCACATAACACAGTAACTATTATTAACAGAAACACAAAGAGCTTGTGGAAGTTATCGTAACAAGCAAATTCTAGAGCACCAAAACAGTCAAGCTTTTGCAAAACAATCATCTTTAGACAGGCAACATATTTATAAAATAGGCCAGAAATACAACACGAAAATAAATATTGTTAAGACCAAAGCAAGCTTCTGACTTTCTGAAGCATCACACCTCAAAGTACTCCCACATTCACTCTTCCACACCAGAGCCAGGAAATACCTGAACTATCCGGTCTTCCAAATTAAGCAGGTTTAGGAAAATGCAACAGTTCTGAACCAACAGATTCAGCTTCACATCAAAGGAACGGTAGGGACAAAGTTTGTCCCTACTTCTTCTGTTCAGCCTTTCATACCTAAAAAAGGCTTTAAGTGCTTAAACATTTTTGCAGTGTTATGGAATTAACACCCCATTAGTTAGAGATTCACACCATCTCTACACATTGCAATGTTGAGGCAACTTCCAGAGAACCTGCAAGCCTAGAACCAACTGATTTTAATTGTTTCAATCCTTTTCTACTTTGCAGATGCAATGTACTATAATTTACTACCAGCTTTAGGGATGGGTCTCTTCAGGCACATTTGACACTGTCAAAAACTTGAGGAGAATGAAAAATATTCTATTTCATCACAGAACCATAACACCAGTGCAAGAACACATTGCAACATGGCAGTTTATAAATATGAAGCAAAGTATGTAACTACTATGTGAACAGCTGCTTCACAACCAGGTTAGATATCAATCTTACTGCCACCATACTCAGAATGATAACCTCCGTACTGTCCCAAAATTAAGTACCCAAGTGATTACATAATGTTTTCTAGAAGAAGACAAACAGTAAAATGCAACATTATCTGTTAAATTGGCATGATAAGCCACAGTGTAACAGACAAGCAGCTACTCAATCTCTTGATTTTAAACTGCTCTCTTAGCTTACAATTAGAAAACCTCAAGTATCAATATAGCCTACAAACCTGTGCTATCCGGCATAAAGCAGTACTATCACACGCTCAAGTCAAAGCACAAACATGTCATAAAATAGGAACTCAAAAAAATGGCCCCAGCAGAGACCCCTGGACAACTCTCCTCCATCCTCCTCAGCCTCTAGCCACCAGACAAAAGGCAGCCAAGGCTTTGGCTAGCTGAATTAAAAACCTCCAATGGCAGAGGTTCCACCACCTTTCTGGGTTAACTGATGCAGTGCTGTGCTACTCTCCCAGCAAAATGTCTCACGTGCAACCTGAGTTACTCAAGGGATGAAAGTCATAGGCGTTACCTCTCCCTTTATGCTGTGGATTATGTTTAAAGGCCACGTTTTTTCCAGAATATCTAACAAAAAAGAAAACTGTACAAAGCTGCTGAGAGTTACAGACCAGTTCCTGCCACCATCACTGCAATATATAAACCCTCACAGGAGTATTAGTAGCATAGTATTTCAAGGAGCATTAGTAGCATAGCACAAAGAACTCATTATCAATCTTCTAAAGTCTGACATCTTAAGTTCAAAGATACACTCCTCAGGGTGGCACTAAACTCTGCTTGTAAAGAGAAGGACCCATTATAGTAGCAGCAGCCTTTCCAGATGCTTGTCATATTCCCAGACCTGTGCAAACATGTTAAAACAGAGCATAACAAAAAACTGAAACACAACATCCATTTATATAGATCACCAGAAGTACTGCCATAAAACTGTGCTTTAAGAAGCTTCTAGAAATAGGCTACTACCTATTAATTACTTGGACCCACAATACAATGGTTCTGTACTGCACCATGATGACTGCTCAACTCTGCCAACAGTTCACTCCCAACAGCTGGCTTCTAAATAAGTAGTTATTTGAAAAGAAGGGATCTGAACCACACTACTACCATTACTAGGACAGAAACATTAATAACCAGCTCTCTAGGGTTATAAGCATCATTAACTAGAACCACATTGCAAGTACTATTAATTTGCTATACTACTACACAGCCAACATAACAGTAAAAATCAACATACATTCTGTTGGCAACTTATTTCCTATTAAGTTCTGAAAAATATATATATATAAAAATCCCTTTATAGATGCACACCAACCTCGCAGCGATATTCAAATATTGCACTTTCAGTAGTATTAGCCGATTCTTCTGTTTCAGCACAAGTTTCTAAGGATGAAGGCTGCTATTACTTAAAAAAATAAGGAAAACAAGAGAGAAAGAAAGAAAAAAAGATAGCAAGAGAACTTGATCTATCAAGCTAATAGAGAATGCAAGTGCTGCTGCCCTTGGCAGTTTCAATACAGCACTGGAGAAAAAGACTACTAGCAGCGTTGGGACGTGCTCTTTTGAAGCTGTTGAGTAGGCACAAACTTCTTGTTTCAGATCAAGCCTTGTGTCTTCAGTGTAAGTTTCCTCTTCTTTGGTCTTGAGTTGTTACAATGCGGTATATTCTTTTCCTGATCTGAACTTGAAGCAGCAGTTTCAGGTGGTAAATTCTGTTCTGTTCCACTTCATACTGCAGAAAGAAAAAAGACAAAGTATCACTCTAAAAAGAAATTCATCATCAGTCCCCCATGCTCCTACAAAGAGGCACAGTCCCTCTACCTCAATACTGCAGGTGCGATCCATGCTAGGCAAGACGGGTTTACAGATGTATTTGGCATTCCTCATTTTCAGCTTTGTTTTACAAGAAACTACCTCCAAGTCAGTGACGTGGCATTTCCCATTCTAAGCTCTGCATGCAGTTGGGTATTTCAGGAAAGGTACAATTAAAACAGCAACTTCATTTGGTAACACAACTCTTAATTCTCCTATCAATTACCTGATACGCTGCCCCATAATTTAATTACTAGGGGCTTGCACAGACTTTCAGTGTAGCAGCAGGGTGTTTGTGTGGGAAGGAATAGTTTCTGTTGCAAAAGGCAAGTCAAGGACAAACAATACCTGAAGCACCTTTATCTTTGTGTACAAAAAACCTCAGTACAGATGCTGCAAGCACCCTACACAGCATGTAAGAACTGCAGAGCTATTCTCTGGACTTCTTAAGATAGTGTCTGCAAAATACCAATCACATATACTTAATACTTGTATAGCTAACACAACAGAGAAGCCTCTCTACAACAGTAACGAGATTACTTTGTGTCTTCACGAGAAAGTGGTTTAGAGAAACTGCCACTACTGCATGGAACTGAATCTTACAGAAACAAACTTCTTTAAAAGAGAAATAAAGATCCGTATTGATTTGAGTTTGTTGCTTACTCAGTAGATAGAGGGAAAAAAAGGGGGGAGATTCTTGTAACTATGATTCTATGGATAAACTACGATTCTCTGCAATAATCTAAAGGTGTAAAGCATCAGAACACAACTTCAGCCAAACCATTTCACAAGTCCCACACCAAATGAGAAAAAATATGAATAAAGTCCACTTCTCCACTGCAGTGGGGAAATGGATGTCACAATTTACATCTACCTCTGAACTCCCTTTAGTGAATCTGAAAGAGTCAACTTAAGTGACTGAAACATGACTGTAAAGACATTTAACTCTCCACATAGTGAAAACGCTGACTGCAGGCAGCTATTACAAATTAGAACTCTAAGCCCCAGCAGCACACAATGGCTGGGTGCAAACTCATCACCCAGTTTTCACACAAGTTAGTATTTCAATGACCTCTCCTCCAGATGGGGCACCTTCTTTTAGTCACCAGTCGTCTCAAAAACTTCCATCTGAAATAAGTTCTCATCAGACCACTGCACATACAGGAATGAGATTAAATAAGGAACTGGATGAGGGTGGTACAAAACAGGATCTGGTTTGAAAGATCTGCAGTGAAACGTTCAATTATAAAAGCATACAAATCAGAAGACATGAACCTGTTGAAAAAACCACCAGGACCACTAAATTTTGCACAAACATCCCCATTAGAGTCACACAACTGTTACCAGAATCGCTTTCACAATACTAGTATTTCTTGGATAGCATTTCAGATCTCACATGAACATCCCCTTCCCTGCCCATGTTAAGGAGGAACGAAGCAGACATACACTTTATCACAGGAACTGCACAGAGTATACATATACTTCTCTCTCATCTAACTGGATATTACTAGAGCTCTACTCAAGCTGTAATTATCATGTTACATTTCTCATTTTCCTGGACACAGAATATATTACATTTCCATAGAAGAATCAAAATCCCTCTTCTGACCAAAGATAACCAAAGCTGATTGTATCAGGTAATGGAGTCAGGCATCAGCTCTTCCCTTAAAAGCCAGTTTGATTTGGTAACCAGTCTGGTTTACCCCAGTTCAGAGGGCTGTCAAGCAAGCGCAACTCAAGTAAAAAAACCTCACTGTGTGCGTCTGCCTCAAATTCTTTACTTTTTAATTCAGCTGCTATAAATACTCCTCCAAATGGTAAACACTAGAAGCAGCTGCCCAGCTCCC
Source organism: Psilopsiagon aymara (assembly GCA_024733675.1). Lineage (NCBI taxonomy): Eukaryota > Metazoa > Chordata > Aves > Psittaciformes > Psittacidae > Psilopsiagon > Psilopsiagon aymara. Next base: position 33,221 of record JANRGW010006332.1, read on the forward strand.
AAGTCACACTGGGTTCACATTTGTGTATTTACAGCCAAAAGGATTAATGCAGACAGGGAAGAGCTGCACACATCCTGTTCTTGAAGCTTTTCAGGTGTACATTTTGCTAACTGACAGTAAGTCACATAAAGCTGAAGACAACTTCAACCAGGCTCACAGCAGAACCTGCTGGATCACCGCCACTGCTTTATCTCACTTTTTCTTCAGAAGAAATGGTAACTTCAAGAACATGTATTTTACTGGATGTAATGTGTGCTTCTGTAAATAGCCACCTCTTACATGACTATAACCAAGTTGACTAAAGACTTTGTGGATTTAGTATGCACACACAACACAACTCTTAGACACTCTCAGATAAAACTATTCCATGTATTTCTGTATGACTATCAGAAAGCAGCACTAAACACTAGCTTGAGCACCCCAATTACTACATGACTGCTACAATACCAGCCATCAACATCCACTGGGTCAGTGAAGTCAATTCTGCATCAAAAAAAACCCCCAAACATCTATGGGGGGAAAAAAGCTAAAGAATTTTTTCCACTATTTAAAGGGGTGACTACAAAGAACACAGAGACTCCCTTTTGACAAGGAGTTCCACGGAAAAGATGAGGAGTGAAGGGCACAAGTTCCTGGAGAGATTCCAATTGGACAAAAGCGAATTTTCCCAACGAGAACAACCAGCCACTGGAATAACCTCCCCAGGGAAGTGGCACATTCCCCAGCACTGGACACTGCTTTGATTCAGCTGGACAGTGCTGGGACATCCAGTCTAAGCCATGTTTTGCCTAGAGAGGCTGGACCAGACGATCTCTGAGGTTACTTCCAACCTGGGATTCTCAGATCTGCAAAAGCACATATACATACAGAACCGTTTACAAAGAAAACCATTACCCCCCAAATCCAAAGGGATGTGGGAAGAGCCCCGCGTTCGATACGAAATCAGACAACAGAGAGTCGGCCTCGGGCCGATGGCGGCTCGGCGGCCTCGAGGGCCCGGCGCGGCCCTCCCGGCTACGCTGCAGCAAGATGGAGGCCGCGGAGCAGAGCGGGGCCCGGCAGAGGGGCGGTGCCAAAAGCAGCCCCGGCCAGCGGCGCGCCGAGCGGGAGGGGGCCAGAACACCGGCAGCGGCCTGCGCTATGACAGCGCGAAGGCCGGAAAGTGGCCGAACCGGGCACCACCGTCTCCCGGCCCAAGGGAAGGGCAAGGCCCGGTGGAGGGAGTGGCCGCCACGCCGCCCGCCCCGCACACAAAGGGGGGCGATGGCGGCCGCTCCCCCACACACAAAGGGATCGGGGCCTCGGCCCTGCGCCGGGCGGGGCTGGCGCGCAGCACGCCGGGAGCCGCGGTCCGTGCCGCCCCCCCCCCGCGGCCGCACCATCACGTCCCCAGGAGCCA
>JANRGW010006336.1:0-28529 GCA_024733675.1 Psilopsiagon aymara
CTCCAGGTTTCCTGCAGCCCCTTCAGGCACTGGAGCTGCTCTGAGGTCTCCCCTTCAGGAGCCTTCTCCTCTCCAGGTTGCCCCAGCCCCGCTCTCAGCCTGGCTCCAGAGCTGAGCTGCTCCAGCTCTCAGCATCTCCATGGCCTCCTCTGCCCTCGCTCCAACAGCTCCATGTCCCTCTTATCTCACGAAGCTTTTTTTGGTACAGTTGAACATGTTTTTCAATAAGCTTAACCAATATCCTACATGATAGAATTAGACATACATTATAGGCTCACCATGTAGAACAAACCTGTTTAAAAATGATGGATGAAAACTTGAAGCAATCTCTTCTGAGTGGCTTTTCTGCGTGAGCAGCAGCACCAACTCTGAGAAGGTCCCTTTTGTAGGCTGAGGAAGGACATTGCATTTGTGTGTGTTTATTGGCAACAGCCAGAGAACGAATCCTGTTCTGTGCAGTGGCAGACAGCGAAAGAAAGGACACTTTGTTTGGTGGCAAAGCCACTTTCCTTTTCAATAAGCACATAGATAAACAACAGTTTAATTGAACTGCCTCTTTGTTTTCGCCTGAAGCCACCAAGGGGCTGGTTCCTCTTACAGAGCCGTCTCCATTGTGTTGACACTGTAAGTATTCAGGCGGTGGTGCTGAGCACCTGGTCTTCCAGGAGGGCCAGGAAGAGAATTCCAGCGGTGGTTTCTCCAGGAACCGGTGCCTAATCCCTGCGATAATTTGTAGTGCAATGCCATCTAGTGTGCAGTGGGCTTCCAGACCTCTGGAAATTCATCTCTTCCCTGTACATCTAACTGCCTGTGCATCAAACAAACGCATCTTTCAGTGGAGATGGTTCTAATGACATTTGGGCATCCAGAAGTGTTCAAGGCCAGGTTGGACCTGGGGCTTGGAGCAGCCTGCTCTGATGGAAGGTGTCCCTGCCCGTGGTAGGGGGTTGGAACTGGATGAGCTTTAAGGTCTCTTCCAACCCAAATCAGTGTGCGGTTTTGTGAACTTCCTGCTTTCCTCTAACAGGGTTTGCCTCATGTCCAGTGGTTGGTACGTGTTTATATCTGATCTGTTGTGTATGGAACACAGCTGGGAATCACCTTGCCGAGGCAGAGGCCATTTGAATTGACTTTGCTGTTCTTCAGACCTGTTTCTAATAGATCTGGGGCAGAAGCAGCGTTACTTCATCACTGACACTGCTTGGACTTTGATCTCAGTTCTGCACATGGAAGGATATGGTTTTCCCTGTCAGTAGGACAGAAACCCTCTCTTGTTCTGCAAAGTGATGGTTGGTATCGTTGTGTGGTACCCAGTGTCTCACTACTGCCAGGGGCAGGGCTGTGTCTCTGCAGGTGGTGACTGCACCCCAGCCTGGCAAAAGCTGCCAGGGAGGATTTGTTTCTATATAATCTCATTTGGGTTTCAATTAATTGTGAAATCAGACTCTCAACAGCGTGTGAAATGGAAAGAGAGGTAACAGCAGATGCCTTGATTTGCATGTGGTAATCAGCACAGCCCGAAACGACACCAACGGATTCAAGTGGAGCCATTCACAGAGTTTGAAACGCTCCACGTTGTAAAATGTATGACTTGGGAGAGAGATGGAAGGTCAGGAGCATGCAGCAAACGTGCCAGCATCTGATCCGACCCCCTGCAGTCACAGCATTTCAGGAACACCCAATGTGGCTATTGAAACCCATCATTACATTGAATTAGCTTCGTTGTGAACAGTAGTGTGAAAGATAGTTACTTCTCCCTTTCAGAGCACAGCCTGTGGAGTAACAATGAGCACACAGTGTTATGTGTGTTATTCTGTGTACTTTGTATCTCAAAATGCCTGGTTCCAAATGGCTGGCACTGTATTCACCAGGGTCAATTTGCTGGTGACTAAAGGGGGTTTCCTTTGGAAACAGGCTGCTGGTTCTGTAATGGTAAGCATTGGAATTTGATGGGAATTTATACTGGGAGCAAAGTTTGGTTGGCAGCAGGAGAGATTTTGTAGTTAACTCTTTAATTCAGCTCAGTGGGGTGAGGGAGAGAACCAATCTCTCATGGTGATTGTGCTGCAGAGGGTAGGAATAGTTTTGTCTCTGGAAGAACCTGCTTCTGGCTAAGTCTGTTGCTCCACAGAGCAGTTGGGTTTGGGTTCCTGGGAAACCTGTGGACTGATGCTGTTTGGGGCTGAGGTTGGGTGGAATGAGGAAGGTGACTCCTGTAGGAAAGAGTTGAGGCAGGTTGATGTAGGTGTGCAGTAACAAGAGGTCGTTCTCTTCGAAGCACTGTTTCTTCTGGTGCTGTGAAGTCCTTTTTGGAGCCCTGTTTGTAACCCTGCGAACTGCATAGATCCCCAGCTCCGTCTGTGGTGGGTGAAGAAGTGGTCAGCATAGCCAACAACGTGTTCAGAGGGTTAAGAGGGGACAAGGAGAGTTGTGGCTACATAGCATCGGGCTCTGCGTGCTCCTGGGTGCAGATCTGCAGCATCCCAGGTAGGTTGTAGGATGCTTTGACGTCAGAGCTCCTCTTGAGATGTCTCTAAACCGAAGCTGTAGTTGAGTGTGGTTTGTTTCAGGAGCAGTACTCGCCTTTCAAAACCCACTATGTGACATGCTGCTGCTGTTTGAAACCAGGCAATGATTGCAGGATTTGAAGTTCAAGCAGGTTTCTTACCCCCTTGCACGAACCAGAACTGAGTGTTGCTGAAGAAAGGATGTGAGCAATGATTTCATTTAATAAAGTCAATTGAGGGAATAAGAATTTCTTCAGTTGTTTGCTGGTGTTTCTTTTCCCTCTTAGAAGGAGATCAGAGAATCATAGAAGCAACTGCAATGGAAAAGACCTTTAAGATCATTGATTCCAACCATTCCCCGGCACTGCCAAGGCACCACTAACGCATGGCACTGAGGGCAAACCGAGTTCTGTTTGCCTTAGGGAGTATGCTTCCATCCTCAGAAGTGATTTCCCTCACTGTCGCTTTCTAACATCTCTCTGTGCCGGTGCACATCGATTCTGCATCAAGAGTTGCTTTCTGATGTTACCAGACAAGACCAGGCACAGGAGTGGTTAACAGAGAGTAGGACTTTGAAGCTACTGCTCACTCATCACTACCCTCTTGCGCACAAAATAAGGCTGCTCCTGAGGTGTAGGCTATGTAAGTTGAAAGCACTGCCTTCCTTCGTTCCCTATTGTTTTCTCTGTGCCTTTACAGCACCCTATAGACTCATTTACTTTGGTGCATGAGAAGCAATCTTATAAACTTTCCCAACTTCTCATCCCTGAAAATGCAGCAACCGGTGGCACTGTCTAATACGTTTTCCAGTGTGACAGTTAAGAAGATGCTTTAGTGGCAAGCAATTTTCCAAGGTTTGGGAAAAGGAGAGTATTGGATGGGAAAGAAACTGGAGTTTCTTCACAGCAGTGTTGGTTTGCACGTTTGAAACAGCTTGGCTTCAGCGTTACAAATTCTCTGGGGTGTTTTCCTGTTTCCTGGAAGAACAAAACGGAGCTTTGAAGAGGGGAGAAATCAGTTGATGAGGAGGGGTTTGGAAGTGTATGGCCCTATACGATGTACAGGTGATGGGCTTGAAAGCTCTCACCTCGCCGCATCTTCCACTCCGCCTGTTAGAGAAATGAGTAGGAAAAGGGTGCAACTTTCTATTTTAACCTTTGAGTTCAGGAAGAGGTATGAGAAGAGGGAGCTGACTGCATTCCCATCCTTCAAGGTGCAGTTACTGCCTGGGGGGAGCAGGCTGGCTGTAGCTAGAACCAGTTCCATGGTCAGAAACTCTCTAAATGCCTCTGTCTGACTAGAAATGGCCAGAGCTTGATATTCTGGACTAGCCAAAGTGCTATGAAGCTGCAGCAGCAGTGTTCCACAGCGTGCTGGTCTTTAGAACTCCTCGTTCTTTGCATGGGTAAACGACCCGGCATGCTTTCAGTTGAACGTGGGGCTGGAGGTAGGGAATGATCCCCTTGTTAGTGGTCACCGTGCTCAGGAGCTGAATGGTAAAGTCCTGCCAGGGAATAATCATCTGCCAACTTTGATTTTGCACGTGCCCAGGACCATTTGGAGTACAGAACCCCTGGACAAACAAATGTGTTCAGGCTCTTACCCCGAACAGGGAGGAGTTTGACAGCAAATTTTCACCATCCAAATGCTCGTTTTCCTCAGGGAATACACACAGTGAACAGAAAACCCTTGTACCTAGGCACTAGGGCACGCATCCTGCATCGATCTGCACTGGGGACTGGAGAGGAATTTCGTGGAGCTTTAACTCCGAGCACTGGAAAAGGACAGGCAAGGAGGAATCGGCTCGCCTGGAGCCGTGCTGGGCTTCAGGCATGTGATGGCAGCTCGCTGTCATTTGTTTTCTTTCCCTTTGAGCTGTAGCAGCAGACTTCTCTGCCTCAACGCAGCCCCTGCCTGCATTCCCTCCCTCTCTGTTTCTCTTGGCTCCTGTTAAACTCCACGGCTTGCCTTGTGGGACCTTCCCAATGCGAGAGCGAACGCGAGAGAAAGGAACACCGCAGCTTGCTCCCCAGTGCAAACCGAGCATGAAATGGGCAGTGTGGAAGCGGTGATCCGGGCTGCGGAGGCAGATCTTAAATGCTATTCATAGGCACTGAAGAAGCAGCAGCACCAGGAAGAGAAGAGAGCAAGGGAAGCGAATGTGGGGAGCTTGATTTGCTTCTTCCAGCCTGGAGTTCCTGCCTTTCGGAGCTGATGCCTGGAAGGCTTTTGCAATTAGCTGCTGGGAAGCTGCGGAGGGACCTGGAACCGTTAGGCCTTGGCTAGGGATCCATCCATGGAAAGAATAGATCGTTGTAGCAGGGGTAAGTAGCACACAGCCTTTCAGAGATCCTCTGTGCTTGGGAGAAGATCCTTTTGGTTACTGGCACAATCTAACCGTGATGCTAGCGGGAAAGCAGCAGGCAGGGTGGCACCGAGTGCCAGGGTGGCAGGAAGGGACGATTCAGATGGCAGTTTTACAGGCAGTGGTTCCTTTGCAGAATGATCCGCTGCAGTTTCCAGGGGGAGTTTATGGTGCAGGCTGTCTCCCATGACAGATTTGAAAGCTCAGCACAATGCAAACTGTGGCTCTCCTTCCTGAGATTACCCTGTGGCCTCTGGGAAGATCCCTATTTCGGAGGTACCCAGAATGAAGTGGGAGTGGGGCTGGGAGCATCCCAGGAATGATTTCCTTCTTTGGCAGAAGTGAGTGGCTCTTCAGATACACAGTTTTGAACTTGTAGTGTGTCTTCTAGTAATTAATGAGGGGCCAGTAAAAGAAGGAATAGATTCCATTTTAGGGTGCTAGATGCGTTCCAAACTGTTGCTGGTAATGTCTAGAACACTGCCTTTGTTCTAAGGGTCTGATTAGTGAAGGCTTCTTTTTGAAACAAGGAGATTTTAGAATTTACTTCATTTTTCTTTGCTCTTTCATGCATCTTCCTCTTAAAATCATCGTTGGAATATGAAATATTGATAAAGGGAGCGTGTATTTGACTTGGTAAACTTTCATTCCGTGTTTCTTTTTGAGGCAGGTATGTGTGTATGTGACTCATAAATTTGAATAAATCTTTAGTCAGGTGCAGGGGCACATGAGACTCATCTTTGATACCATATTGACAGGAACCATAGGAAAGTATGCAAGGATGGATCAGGATTTTTCCATTCGTAGCCAATGAGTTATTAACCAGACAAAAGCAGCTTCTGGGCTTCCTAGGAATGACTTTGTCCACATGCCTACCTGCAGGCAGCTCAGTGTCACTCCAGGCCCTCAGTTAGCAGGGCTGACCGATACAAAGCACCTCTGAGACCCCTGCAGACTCCTTCTGAGGGTTACCATTGCTCCTTCATTTGGGAACGGTAAATCACTGCGAGCTTTTCGGATGTATCCGAACTTCTCCCTTTGTGCTGGCTCAGCTCTCCGCCTCTTTTGTGCAGGAGAGCTTCCACCACTTCCCATTTCCTGCCTATCTCTGCTCATTGCTTTTCATATGGCCCACGGCACCTTTTATCCCCTGCCTCCAGATTTGGATGTGTGAGGAAAGGGCATCTCTTTACATCCTTTCTCCCCCTCCGTTAGTTGTGTCAGGCTGAGGGGCACCGTTCGTTTGAGTTCTTGGTTAGTGCTGCTGGTGACACAAAAATCTGAGCTGAAGATTTGCCATAAGCTAAAGAAACTGAGAGCTTTTTTGTGTTGTATTAATGTGTTAGGCTGAGCAGAGGACCCAGGACCAGCTGCTTTGTGGATACTTCTCGCACACAAACCTCAGCAGCTGTGACATTTAAATCCATTATTTGGAACCTATCTGTTGGACTTGTGGCTTTTTGCTTATGCTCATTCCTTCCAACAGACCTCAGTGAGTAGCCAGGTTTTCTGCTTGTTTCTTCCTTTGTTACCTTGCATTATCAGGATCAACTTCTATGCTCTGGAGCTCAAGGGGACAGACTCCTCACCAGAACTGTGCTGCTTAATAAGACATGTGACAGGGGAAGACCCGTGGGGCTGCAGGCGATGTGCTGGTCGCTGCTTCAATGCAATCATTTCATCAACAACATGCCATAATAGAGGCTCTGTATTTACTGAAACCAGATGCATTTGTGTCTCTGAAGCTGGGCCTAAACTTCACAAGAGCTGTGGTTTTGAGTCCCATCGTAGGTGTGCTAGCAAAACAGGCTTTTTCCTTTATGTTTTATCCCATGCATGTTCTGTAATGGATAGATATATGGATAATATGTTTATATCCTTCCCTGTGAGGGTGCTGAGTTGCTGGCACAGGGTGCCCAGAGAAGATGTGGCTGCCCCATCCCTGGCAGTGTTCAAGGCCAGCTTGGATGGGGCTTGGAGCAAGTGGAAGTTGTCCCTGCCTGTGGCACCAGAGGAGCTTTAAGGGCCCTTCCAACCCAAACTAGTCTGTGGTTCTGTGATATGATTCTATTGTATGTCTCTTGGTGGTAACAGAAGTTATAGATGGAGTCAGTAACAGATTCTCTTCATCTTGATCCCTGAACACATGCCTAGTGGCAGAGTAGCCCTGGACTCTGGTTAACATGGTGTTGGCTATGGCCTAATAACCTCTCAGGGGTGAGTTTGAGGCAGGAATATGATTCCCTGCACCCTTTCACACTGCTCTGGCACTGATTCCCCAGTTGTGGTCACAGTTACTGGATGCAGGGACTTTCCACGTTGTCACCATGTGTAACTGATTACCCCATTGTATGTCTGGCAGCAGTACAGCCACCCGTGTCCACGCTGAGCATTTGCCATTGCTTAGTGTCATGTTTCATTGCTGTCTTCCAAAACCCCAGGGACTGGAAGTAGTTTCCTCCATGAGAAAAGGAGAAGGAAAGAGGTCATCATGGAAGCTAAAACCATGCAGGAAATAAATCTGTGAAACAAAGCTGGCAGTAGGTCCATGTTTCTCCCATGTCTTCCCAAATTCCATGACAAGTGAGAGAGGAGGCACAGCAAGATGGGAAATCCAGGTTTCACCCAACAAAGGTGAAAAGCAGTTTTCAGCCTCAAAATGCTCTCACAAACAGTGGTTTTGGTCTAATTTCTCTTTTGGCCACTCTTGCTATAGACTGGAATACATGGAGCGAGCAAGGTACTCAGCGATCAGTTCACACAGAGCTTTGAAGACCAAAGTCAAGGCCGCTGAACTCCATCCAGGTGACAATTCCAACTTATGGAGCATTCCAGGATGTTGTCGACCAGGAAGGAGTGCCCCAAGCAGTGCTCTGCATGCAGGCACGTGGAGGGGTTTGGTTTTAGTGGCAGCAGATACTTGGACTTGGTGAGAACATTCTGTGGTCAGTCCCTGAGAAGTTGGGTTTGCCTCTTGGAGTCCCTGATGGCTGCACCAAAGATGTTTTTATGGCTATTTCATTGCTTAGGAAGATCGACCTTCTCCAGGCTGAACAGCCCCAACTTTCTCATCCTATCCTCATACGGAAGGTGCTCCAGTCCCCTGATCATCCTCATGGCCTCCTCTGGCCTTGTTCCAACAGTTCCATGTTCTTTTGATGTTGAGGACACAGAACTGCAGGCACTACTGCAAGTGAGGCCTCACGAGAGCAGAGCAGAGAGGCAGGATCACCTCTTGCACACTGTGAGGAAATCAAGGGGTGAGACCACATGAGAAAACATTTGCAGCTTAATACAGGGAAATTTGGGGAAGAAGTATCTGTGGCAGAGCTCTCTGAGATTTTATGTCTCAACAAGCTTAGACATCAAATGTACTTGGCGCAAGGATTAGAGCAAACAGACTCCAGCAGCATAGCCATCAGCTGCCGGTGTTGCCAGCTCAACCTGGAGTCAGGGATTGAGAGTACGGTCTTTCCAGTTGTGCACTTTTCTCTCCACTGGCTCTTGGGGATATTCCTCTTCTTGGCCTTGAATCCCCCCAAGAGGTACCGAGATGCACGGCACATGTCCATGACCTCATTGTAAGCCCGTACTGAAGCCAACATAAACCAGCCCAAAGGAGACCTGATCTTGTGCCTCTAAGGCACATATGGACCTCTGTGTGATGGAAGCACCTCGAGGGTCCTGCTGCAGAATGAGTATCTGCCCTCTTCTCTAGCTGTGCGTGTTTATGGTCAGATTTAGTAGTCTTGAAGGTGAAGCTCAGTTGAAGGGATGCTGCCTGCTGAATAATCATGCTTCCGTCAGAAAAACTTGTCCCGTGTGATTTGCAAGCTTAAAATAGTTCTGAAAGTAAGTACAAGCAAAAGCACATCCCCCAACCTTCCCTATTTGCTTAGTGCTTGTACTTGCAGGAAATCCAGCCTTCCCAGTGCACCTGGGTTTGCTGGGGCTTGTGTCTGCGAGGAGGAGACTGTAAGCCAGGGGTTAATTTCATCTCTGGCACTAGTATCCTCCTTGCTTGTTCTAGTGATGTTTTCTAGTGTTGCTATAGACTGGTTTGGGTTGGAAAGGACCTTAAAGATCATCCAGTTCCAACACCTTCCACTGGAGCAGTTGCTCCAAGCCCCTGTGTCCAACCTGGCCTTGAGCACTGCCAGGCATGGGGCAGCCACAGCTTCTCTGGGCACCCTGTGCCAGCGCCTCAGCACCCTCACAGGGAAGGGCTTCTGCTTAAGAGCTCATCTCAGTCTCCCCTCTGGCAGTTAAAGCCATTCCCCTGTCCTGTCCCTACATCCCTTGTCCAAAGCCCCTCTGCAGGCTTTTCTCAGCCCCTTTATGATGCTTCTATGCAGATATATCACCTGCGTTTCGCAATACTTGGATCATTCAGCACGTCTATGCTTGGGTAAAGAGGCTGCTCCCTCAGAAACGTTCTTTTCCTGCTCTGAAGCCACAGTTCAGTATGAAAAGGGTAAAGCAGGAGAAGATGGGGAGCCCAGTGGGAGTATAATTAGTACATTTAGCTGGAAAACTCTGGAGCGAGGAAAAATAGGCCAGATAAATACATGTATGGTGTCAGAGTCCTGAGTTAGAATATGTGCCCCTGCTTGAAAAGATTTGCCAGCCTAGAGTTTCAAACACAGTAAAATCCTCAACTCTATCAAAGCCCAGGTCAAGAAGATGCCTCAATGCAGGACAGATGTGTGTCATGGGCTCAGCCTAATGAAGATGAAGTGGTTTGTGAATCAGCAGCGTGATTTAGGAGATAGCGGAGGTCTTGTCCATTAGGGACTGAAGCTGCGAGAGGGAATAAAAGCTGTTTCCTATAATAAGTCTGCATCTCTGAGTCTGATCAGTGTAAAGTCTTTTAATTCCTTCAGGATTTATCCCAAGGATGTTTGGGCCTTTTTGAAAGTAAAGCAGAGCAATATTTCCCAGGCAAATGAGCCTCATGTTTCTTGCTCTTGGCCACCAGACATACTTTTCACCCCATCCATACATTCCAAAGCGATGCATAAAGGTGGCATTTGTCCTGTGGTTTTTTTTCCCCTCGTCTGCTTTCCTCAATTGCACAAACATCATAAATTCACATGGAGGAGGGGATCCAGAAAGAGAAGGAAGACAAAGTTTGTTCCTCACGCTGTCCGAAGAAGAATCATCAGATCTAACGGTGGTTTGGAAGCTTAATGAGCTTTTGCTCTGCTTGAGCTTTCGGTTGCATGTGTTTGGCTGCTTTTAACCTGAAATTCCAGCTCGGAAAAACATAAAAGGATTACCAGGTTTCCTTGGAACAATGACACATCCTTTGCCAGGAAAAGCATCAGCCTTTCCACTGACATAAAGCTCCTGGCAGAAGACTTCTGCACCATTCTTGCCATCTCTCCTCTCCTGGAGATCTCTACAGATGTGCACTGTGTTGGAGTTGACACCTCCTGAAGCTCATGCTTGCCCGGGAGCTGGTTCATCGCCATCTGCCCCATCACATCCCTCCAGGAGCGTTTCATCCCACCTGGAACTCTGTGCCAGATGCTGCCAGTTGGGGGATGTCACAGCTGGACACGTTGTGGCTTCAAGTGAAAGGAATGGGTCTGTATTAGCTGACTTTGTAGCAAACTTCTAATGATATTAATGTTAGGAAGCAGCATGGTTTAGAATAGAACGGTTTGGGTTGGAAAGGACCTTAAGACCGTCTACTTCCAACCCCCTAACATGCTCCAAGCCCCTGTGTCCAACCTGGCCTTGAGCACTGCCAGAGATGGGGCAGCCACAGCTTCTCTGGGCACCCTGTGCCAGCGCCTCAGCACCCTCACAGGGAAGAGATCCAACCTAAATCTCCTGTGTTTGAACCCATCACCCCTTGTCCTATGCTGCAGTCCCTGATGAAGAGTCCTTCTCTGTCATCCTTGTAGGATTCCATGTAGGATTCATCCTTGTAGATTTCTCTGCCTCTGTAAAGAGGAGTTGTATTCATTTTATGTACCTAATTACTTTGGTTTGTCATGGAATACATGTTTCATAGGAGAACATGCATTTGCACTGCTCAGGTACGTGTATGCAAGTGACATCTATGTGTTCCTGACTTTTGGAAGGAGAAGCTGGAATAAGTAAGGTTCAGAGATGAATTAAATCTCTCCTTCCCCAGTTTTTCACATATTATCCTGTCATCAGGAGGGCTGGATGATGGAGTTAACATCACTCAGCAAGCCAGGAAATGAAAGCCAAAGCTATTTGAATGAGCTTCTTTGGCATCTAGGGTCAGAGGCAGAGAGAGGAGGAGCAGACAAAGCCCCACTGACCTTGCAAAGCAGAGCCAGCTCTTACTTGGTAAGGATTTGTCACTTCAGTTTAGTGGCCAGCAATCCTGGGGTTGGCAATGGATTTCTGTAGTGCTTTTCCTTGAAGTGATACTTCAGAGCTTCTGCAGTTCCTAAGTGGAGCGCGCAAGGATGTGACTGTGTGGTCACACTGACAAGCGAAGGACCTGCCTCTGCTCAGATTCAAGCTCTCTCCCCAGTCACCAGCTCTTGCTTTTGGTTCTGTGTGGGGAACGTGGCAGGTCCCATGTGGCTTCCAGACAGGTTCACAGTGGCCTTGTGGAGCTCCAGACATGCAAATGTGTCTTTAAAACACAGGCTGCTTTGTTCCAAGCATGGATCTGCCAAGGTTTGATGCCAAGGTTTGATGCCAAGGTTTGATGCAGATCCCATGTGGCTTCCAGACAGGTTCACAGTGGCCTTGTGGAGCTCTCCAGACAAACAAATGTGTCTTTAAAACACAGGCTGCTGTGCTCCAAGCATGGATCTGCCAAGGTTTGATGCGAGGAGTGTTCTTGGAGTACTAGCAGAAGGGAGCTTCCAAGCCACTTTGGAGAAGAGGGATGGGAGTATGAGTTTTGTTCTTGTTAGCCCCACTTCTGAAAGGTAAATGCACACACACAGCATTGCACCTTGTAAAACTGCTGAGCTTTGGAGTAAGCCTTCTGAATGTGCCATATCATAACTTACCCTGCTGTTCACTCTGGTGCTGTTTAGCTCTACAAGAGGAATAAGCAGTAAATCATCCTCTGCGGGAGACTCCTGTAATCACTGTCTTTATCTGCTGGCTTACCAGAGATGAGCTGCTTGTTCTCAGACTGCATGAACTAGAGTCCTGTCTGTGTGACCAATAGCCTTGGCTGGCGAGCACTGCTCCGTGAGGCAAAACTGTGTGTGAGCAAGGCACATTTTGCCTTTCACTATTCCTGGTGATGCCATGAGGTGCCGATTGCTTCTTCCTCCTGCTCTCGATGTCTTTGTTTCTATTTGGTTTATTATACCTACTGATCCTTTGGCAGTTCATCATAGTGGGGACTACAGCTCTTACTCTCAGCTGCACAAGGCAGCCTAGTTGAGTGTGCTGGTAGAGGAAAAATGGCCTGTCTGCTCCAGGGTTTAATACACTCACCAGGTCCTTATGGATGTGTGCAGGAAGGCAGAAAGGAGGGGACTCACAATGAGAGCTTGACATAACATTCACGGCACTGTGCTATTCAGGCACCCGTTAAACCTCATAGGAGCATCTTTAGGGCTTCCTTTGTGTATCAAGAAATGCTTCCACTGAAAAGTTTAGGGTGCCATAAAGGTGATGATTTATGGAGTCAGTCCTATCTGCCTGTGCGTAGTGTATCAGTAACAAATGTACCTCCCTAACCTAATGCATCCTATGTGCTTATCATGCTCAAGAAGTTTGACACGCTTAGAATGTGGAAGATGACCGTTTTGGATTCTCCATCAAGGCGTATCTCTCTGAGGGATGCAGGTAACCCTGTGCTCAGTTGCCGTGGATGCTCTTCACAGGCCATTCGTTCCAGCTGTCTCACATTTCTGCTTCCATTTGTTGGGAATTTTTTGCTCTTGGCCAGTTATTTATTTTTGCAGCCTTCACTTTTTCTGTCCACATTTCCCAAAAGAGAAACAAGTCTCTTGTTCCAAAAGTCCTTTGTGGAGGAGGGCCCGGCCTCTTCCTCAGTGCTTTCTGCTTTTAAGCTGCCGTCATTTCTGCTTTACAAGGTGCTGTCACTGCAATTTAATGTCCATCAGATAAGGAATCAAGGTAGCTGTGATGGCTGTATGCGTGCTGAGAGGTTGAGATCTTCATCCTGCTCTGATTAGAATGGAGTTTTCATATATATCTATACACACAAACATATATATATATATATTTATACACAGTTTTTAGTTCCTGGGTCTCTCTGCTGGGTAAGGATCTCTTTCATAAAACAACTTTTTGGAAGACATTTCCTTTTATCATTTGCTTTGCAAAGTCTTAATGTGCTTATGACCACTTTTAAGGGTGACTTTTCAGAGAACAAGCAGCTGTACATATAGGATATTCAAGTAGTAGGAGCAGCAGGACTAGTGGAGTACTAGTCAAGGCACTTGGTACATTCAGTGCATGTAAGGAATGAGGTGGTTAAATCTCTCCTCCCTGCTCTGAAATAAAAGCACATCCTGATGTTGGATTGAATGACTCTGTATGTGATGAATGGTGCCATAAAGCTCTCTGTTGTGGTAAATTGCTTGGCAGGGCTGAAACGAAGAGTTCTGGTTTGTTTCCTAATGTCTGCTGAACACAATTGAATAGAAAATGAATAAAATTGGGGGGGGGGGAATCACTGTTATCTGATACATGAATATTTATAGCGATATTTCAGTGAGCAGTTGATTTTGCAGACTTCTGAGCTTTAATCCCTGGCTTGAATACTTTGCCTTCCTAAGCTGGTTGTATTTTTGAACCGTAGGTTTAGTTTTGAGCTGTCAGGTGAGATGCCAGAATGCAATGGCATTCCAGGGCAAGCCACGAATGCTCAGTGTTCTCTCTCTGACAGCTCCAGGCACACAAACACATCCCGATTCCCTGCCACTCAGCACGTCTTGGAGCAAGTTGATGTGAACGTTGTGCTTCATGCATTATTACATGCCTGGCTTCTCCCTGCTCACTGACCTGGTCTCTCTCTCTTTCTCCACCCCATCCCTTCTCCCTTGGTGTAGCTTTCGCTCCCGGAGGAACAGAATGAAGTAACAAGAAATGGCTGTGAATCCAAGGAACTGGTCTACCTTGTACAGATCTCTTGTCAGGTAAATGCTATGTTTTCTAGCCCCACTTTGTTTTCCATTACGTTTGCCAGCACAATGTTTTGGTGGAACACTTCTCGGTGGCGGGGAGGTGGGTTGCTGCTTCTCACTTTGGGTCCTCCAAAGGATGCTGTCTGTGGGACTGCAGTGTTGTAAGCGAAGGACCATCAAGGGGAGAAAAAGGAGTCTGTAAGCAAAGGATCCTTGTTCCAGTTTGTTCCTGTTGGATATTGGATTGTACTGGCCCAGTGTCATTAGTACACACAAAGACAGGTAGTGAGTTCACAGTGTACTTGCTCCTCTCCTCTAACTCTGTGTGCACCCTGGTGTAGGGGGTCTGGGGAGAGCTGAGGAGCAAAGCATCCTGCTCTGTTTTGAAGGTGGAGCTTGGCAAAAGCTGCCCTACGGCGGTGTAGTTGGTGTGATAGAAACACACAGAAGAGTTCTCTGTTGTCATACTCTCTGAGATGCGTTGCATGAGAACCCAGGGCAGAGATTTGATTTCTGTGGGGACAGTGTGGTGAATTCTCTGCCTTGGCTAAAGAAGATGGCACTTTGCAGCTGTTGTCCAATAGATGCAGAGGCTGTGAACAGTAGAATCAAAGAATGGTTTGGGTCAGAAGAGACCTTCAAGCTTATCCAGTCCCAACCCCCTGCCGCAGGCAGGGATACCTTCCACTGGAGCAGCTTGCTCCAAGCCCTGAATGTTCAGCCTGGCCTTGAATATTGCCAGGGATGGAAGCACTTCCATGTCCAACTTCTGAGAAGTTCTGGTACCCTCTTTTCTCCTGTTTTCTATTCTCTTTTAAGTAGTCCTCCCTGCTCACTAGATTCCTCCCTGCCCCAGCCATTGATTCCCCTCCTGTGTGCTAGTCTATGTCCTTGTGTCTCAGATACTTACAAAGCTGAGAAACTTGTGGCATCTGGATTCAATGAGTGGAAAGGCATAGAATGAACAGCACAGCTGAGCATCATTTGTACCATGGAGATACTTCACCCCTGACATCTCGTGGCCTCTCCTAATGTCCAGGGAAAGATTCCATTCTATCACACATTGGACACTGCCGGTGTCTGGCTGGATTTGGCTCCACATTAGAATGGAATGGGAGGTGTGAAATAGCTCATGGAACGATAGTGCAACGAGGGAGAGATTTTGGCAGGATGCACTTGGATAACGCCAGAAATATTGAAGGAGGGAGAAAAAAAGGCCTTATAAAACAAAGTTTGCTTTGCTCACCCTTTGGATATGCTGCTGCCACTGGTACTGCATGCTTGCAGCAACCTCGTCAGTTCTCAGATAGACACAGAGAAGATGAATTCTGTTGATGAAGGCTAAACCCATGTACGTTTATAAGCTTGAAGATACTTGGGGTTTGGTGCATAAACAGATAGCATGAGGAAGAGGAAGGACATTTGGCCATCCTGGCAATTTTAGATTACAGACCCAAACCCCCTTAGTTTTGGGGCTGAACTTATTCTGCTGCTATGCCTTGCACAGTTTGGATGTGCAGCCCCAGTCTGTGTGTTGTGAGGTCCAGTAAAAGACATTGATTTTGTCCCCTCACTCTGTAGCAGGCAACAAACCAGAGCTTGAGAACATTAGACCTTTAAAACCTCCAGTTCAACCTTTGCTGTGTTTGGCAGACGACACTGAGGAAACTCAATCCCACTCTTTCCCATCTCTAAGTATGATTTTAGTGATGCAAAGAGAATTGTTGTTTTGCAGAACCCTCCCAGATAAGGGTTGAAACAAGTTTTGAGGGGAGTTGTATTTGTGACACGGTTCTGCTGCCCCTCAGCTCGTGAAATACAAGCTTGGTGTGAGGTTCGGAGTGGGGTTCAAGTCTCTGGTCAGCTTTTCTTCTACTTTGAGACCTCAAAGCAATAATCCAGTTTAGTAGCTCTTAAGAAGAAGTAGGAATATAGAGAGGTTGATACTATTAAACTAAATCTAACCAAAATCTCTTTCTGTGATAAAAGAAGGGATGAAGGGAAGAGAAGATGGATGGATGGGCCTCTCGGTGCGAGTAATTGCAAGTCTTACCAATAACTGTGGTCCTTAAAGGACTCCAGGGAATGCTGAGACCTTGGTGAGCCTGTGCTGTCGCTGCAGGCTGGGAAGGGCCATGGGCAGTGTTTGCAGTCCTTGCAAGGTTCCACAGGGATACACAAAGAATTTACAAGCTTTGCAGCACATTTAAAGGGGTTATTCTGTGCCTTGAGAAGAAATGAAGCCTGCAAAAGGGTTGAACTAGGCTAAGCCATGGAGTTTTGTCCAGTCCTAAAGCAGGCTGTGAAAATACACCTGTATAGTGGTTCTGAACCTGTTTGTGGGGCAGTACAGGAGCAGCTTCCTGCATATTTAAATAGCCCAACGTAAGAATGGCCATTCTAAGCTGTTGTTCTGAAAAACGTGCACTTCAACACTTCAGACATCATTTTGGGATGATGTTTTGGGTGGGAAGGAGAGAACAAGAGAGAGATTGTGAAACTGAGACCTGAAACCCCAGGCATCTCCTGGGGGTTTATTGTTCATTTTCAGCATCACGGGTAGATTGTTGAAACAGGAGTGACGGACTGCAAGCGTTGGGTGATGTTTAACACAATGAGAGAAAGGTTTGGGTTGGAAGGGGCCTTAAAGCTCATCCAGTTCCAACCCCTTGCCACGGGCAGAGACACCTTCCATCAGAGGAGGTTGCTCCAAGCCCCATCCAACCTGGCCTTGAACAGTGCCAGGGATGGGGCAGCCACAGCTTCTCTGGGCACGCTGTGCCATCACCCTCATAGTGAAGAGCTTCTTTCTTAATACCTAGTCTAAATCTTAGGGCTAGATCTCATGAGAGACCTTTAAACAGAGACTGGCTGTTGTGATCTTGGAGCTGAGCTACACCACCTCCTCTGCTTCCTGCTGTTCATGGGATAATACCGGTGTCCTGCAAAGGAAGCCTCTTCCTGCTGCAGCTTTGGGAGGTTGCTGAGGCTGTTCTCATGGGCCAAGTGTGGCTTTTCTCTGTTCTTCTGCTGCCGTTTGCAGACTCCACACTGGCAGCAAGCGGAGCTGCGGGGCTATGTTGGGCAGGATGCCCTATTCCTGCTTTTTGTTCCAGCCTGTGCTGTGTGCGTTTTGATTGATAGAAGAAGGTCTCTTATACACTGCATGAAGGCTTTGATGCAACTCTGTGCCACTTGTATCTCCCAGCTTCTGAAGGCAGCCTCATCCAGTGTTCCACGGCTGGAAGCGTGGCCGCAATAAGAAGCACATCAAGGGCAGCAGAGAGAATGCCAGGAAGAAATGGGATCCAAGAAGGAAGGACAGACAGGACTCCTTATCCTGGGTGGTTTGTGGGGAGAGGAGAGGGGGATCTATTTTCACAGAAGCAAATGTCTTACTCAGACTACTGACATCTAAAGTATGGTTCTCTCTGCCTTCCCTGCTAGAAACCACAAATTGCTTGCAGTAGGGTTCAGAAACCCTTTTGTGTGCGTGGTTTTTGTCTTGAAGGCTTGGTCTTTAGCATATTGATCTTGTGGGATTGGTGTTCAAACACCTAGGGAGCAGTTACTGAGTAGGTGCTGCTGACATTCCTCCTGTGGAAAGCCACAGTTCTTTCAACAGATGACTCGATGGGGCTTGTCCTTCATTCCCAACCACGGAGCAGACTCAGTACCCCCATATGTAAATCCATCCCCTGGTGATGACTGATCAGGAATCGTAACCTTCAGTATTCCAATTCTCTGTTCATGGCTCTCTCTGAGGTTTTTCCTCTATTTACATATGGATTGGGAAGGAAGTGGTTCTTTCTTGTTCCTGACTCTGGCTACTTGAGCTGCGGTACCAGGGTTCTAGCTGTGCTATGTGGATATTGAATGGAGTGATTTCTTGATTGAGTGACGCCATAGGGATAAATACCATGGAATGTTTGTGCTGAAGCCCGTTCCTTCAGCAGATGCACGTGGAAGTGCATTTCAAGCTGTCCCTTCAGTGTACCAAGGATATAGAGGCTTTACTGTGCTCTCTGCTAAGGGCTTCCACTCTAAACTCTAGGAGGGAAATCATAGAATCCCAGCCTGGTTTGTGTTGGAAAGCTCATCCAGTTCCAACCCCTGCCATGGGCAGGGACACCTTGCACTAGAGCAGCTTGCTCAAGTGGAAGGTGGCCACTTGGAATGGTCTGCTGGCTTTATAAGGGTGGTTTTTACTGGGAAAAGAAGGTATCCAAACAGGTAACAGCCTCCCAGTTCATCAGGCGCGTGCTGGCCTGAGCTGCAGTGCAGTTGTTGGGTGCTCCATGGCAGAATCTGCTTTCATGTGCTCTTCAGCACAAGCTGAAGCGAATGCTCAGTGTAGCCCTGGTCTAGGAAGGGATGGTGAGCAAGAGGGAAAATGATCTCTCTGAATAAAATGCAATATCACATAAAAGTGCTGCCACAAAAGGGGTTTTTTTTAAGCAACAGAAGCTTTTACAATTGCATGGTAGTTTGCTATTGTCTTGTCCTTTGGGCATTTTGCTTTCAGAAAGCAAGCTCTGAATTAGAGGCACCAATCCTCTTGTCTCCAACTTGTATTCTGCTTAGCTCTAAAGCAAATGTGAAAATCACTGTTGCAGTCCAAGATCCAGGATGCTGATTATGGTTTCTTGTTAGTAAGTGATGGTTTTGGCAGGGCTTCCCCTTGTCATGTGGTGCTTTCTAGACGAGGCTGGGCCCGGCCACAGATTGAAGGGTAGAAGTTGGCTTTTCATCTGAGGAGACATTGAATCCTGCCCCGTAACCAGGCAAGTGCAAACCCATTGCAGGGGAGCAGCTTGTCTACAGTCTTACTTGTTTGACACCTTCTCCAAGAGCTCAAATCCAAGCTAAGAAGAGGATTGTGGTGCATGTTCCTGGTTTTCAGTGATGCTAGAACCATAGAATGGTTTGGGTTGGGAGGGATCTGCAAAGCTCATCCAGTCCATCTGCCCTGCAGTGAGGAGGGACATCTTCAGGTACATCAGGTTGCCCAGAACCATATCCAGTACCTTGAATATCTCTCCATAGCCAAGAAATGAGGCTTAAGCAAATGAAGTCACTGCCTAAGTCAGCCTCAGGCAACTCATTGGGGAAGTTGTGTTATATTTTCATCCCTAACCTCAGGCGAGCCATTTTCAAAGGGTTTTTTTTGTTGTTGCTCTGCTTTAAAGGATAGTGCTGTGGCTTTACTGTAATGAAACTCTGCTGCTGCTTCTCTGTGGTTAAGATTATAGCACGTTTAGAGCATGCGAATGGGTTGTAAATGTCTCTCTGTATCCACTCCTTGCTTTGCTACCTAGAGGAGGGGAGAATCTTGCTCCCTGTTATACTCAAGCAGTCGTGTTAGTGGCTTTGAACTTGTTGGGGTGGGTTATTCCCTGAACGTTCTGCAGTGTAACAGAGCAGTCCCTGTGTTGTGGCTTCCCCTCTGTGTCCCTCTGCGACCTGCTGCTCTTACGGGCTCATTTTACTGAAGAGATGATTGATGCTGGATTGTTTCAATTATAGCATGCCAGGGGAGCAGGGGATTTCATTCACGTGCTGAGAGTTGTAAAGCCTGTTTCAAGTTCATTAGGTGCCTGTCAGCCTGCCATTCAGACATAGGCTTTCCTGTGGGAGCAGAAGTGGATGTTCAGATGTCAAATACACGTGTTGGGTCGCCTTAGCGTGCCCTTCTCTGTACCAGGGATGGGGCAGCCACAGCTTCTCTGGGCCCCCTGTGCCAGCGCCTCAGCACCCCCACAGGGAAGAGCTGCCTAAGAGCTCATCTCAATCTCCCCTCTGTCAGTTTAAAACACAGTTCCCGTTTGTGTTTTTAGTGTTCCAATCTGTAATTGGAATCAGGGTGAGCAAGGAAGTATTAATTTTTAGGGCAGAAATGCTTCAGTGGTTTCCATTTAAACCCCTTTTCTTTGCTGATTGCAATTAACTGATAATAAACTGATAATTAATGCTGAGAGACATAAATTTCTTCTGTGGAATAAGGCTGTTAAGGATTTACCACGTAAATACAGTGAACTTTCTCCTCTGCCTTCTGCCTTGCAGTCTGTCTGTCTGTCCCCTTCGTGTTGTGATAGTTGGTCTCTGGTGTGATTTCAGTAGTGCTGAAATTACAGCATTCCCATTATTTTCACCTTATTTCACTCCCTCCTGCCCGTAATTTCATTTTCTTGTCATGAAGAAGGACCTGACAGCAGAATGGGTATCACACTGCAAGCTATGGATGCTCTCTTCTAAGCTGGTCAGGTGTGGAGGCATCACCTTGGTGTAGCTGTCCTCACTGTTGGCTTGGCTCTGCCCAGCTCTGTCAGCTGAAATGGGAGCAAGCACTAATGTTTGCCAAGGCAGAAGTGTTCATCAGTTCCAGTATCTTGGAAATGTCTTCCAGCTTAAGGAAAAGCCCTAATGCGTGTTCCATACCCATGAGGAGCAATGCAAGTGAGCATCCGTCTGTGGCTTCAAGGTGAGACCTGGAAGCCCAAAAGCATCGCTGAGCATATGCTTTCATTCAGAAATGAAGTTGCATTCGTGCAGACTCCCTTTAAGTTTTAATGATTTATGGTTTCCCTAAGGTTATAATAATACACCAGGGGTCATGAGATCATGCAGGACGTTTTGGTAAACAATCTGAAGCTTGGATAAAGCCACCTATGGCCCAGCTAAGAACGCTTCCTGAGGAAACCCAAAGTGATGGATTTGATCAGGCTTGGTTTCTGTTTTGACTAAATTTCTAAGCCATTTTCCAGTGTGACTTGACATAGAAAAAGGCTGAAGGGTCACCGTGGAATAACATACAGAACCCAAGACCCAGACAGCTGTCAAAGTCACCCTCATGGCAGAGTTAAACTCTCTCGGGGAATGCTGTTTCCAGCTATTTAATACATGGTGTTTTCTTACTGTTGGGTCAAACTGAAGTGACTTTTGCCCTATACTTTAGTCTCATTTTCTGGGCTTGATCTGGTAATGTTCATGAAAGCATCCACATGATTTCCCTCAGGAAATAAGCATTTGAACCAGAAAAGAAAGGTCTGCCCCTGTCTTTAAATAAAGAAATCCGAGGTGCTACAGGGAAAACAGAGGCCGTGGGACAGGCAAGTTGTGCATGCAGGGACTCAGTAGTACCCTGCCTGGCTTGAAGGGGCATTGATAGACACAAAGGACTCCTGTCTGCTCAGCTGCAGGCAGATGCAGCTGGAAACACAGTCTTCCTTATGTCTAACCTGAACTTCCCCTGCTTCAGTTTAAACCCATTGCCCCTTGTCCTATCGCCACAGTCCCTGATGCAGAGTATCATGATGATCTATTATTTCTCCTGCAACTGTGATCTTTACTAACATACCTTATACATAGGAGCCTGAACAAGAGGGCTGGGTTTGCAGGCATTGAGCTGAAGGAATGCAATAGGGGTTCTGGTCCACCCCGGTTGTGCACCACCCATCTTCTGGAGGTTGCCGCTGCTGCTTCCGCAGGGAGAGCTCAGGAATAGCTCAGCTGGTTGCTTAGCAGCAGTTGGAAGGTACAAGAACGGGTCAGGGCTACCTCTGCACCACACTCAGGCTGTGCTGGCTCAGTTCTTGCTCCACGAGTTGTTGTGAAGAAGCTCCCAGAGAGATGCTGGGGCAAGAAGCACCGCTGCTGTCCAGAGGTAAGCTGTCCCTGCTCACCGAGCAGCTGCCTTGCTAGCTACTAGTAGCCTTGTCACCATGATGGTGTAGCGTGGCTTTCATCAGAGGCAAGGAGAATGTCTGTTCTCTGGAGCTCATCCTGCTCACCCCATGCCATGGACCCGTTGTTTGCCAACCCCAACTATTCCCACCTTGTAAATATAACTCTAATGTCATGATAACAGATAAAAAGGGACTGCAAATCTACAGTCCAGCACTTGAAAACATAGAATCATAGGATGGTTTGGGTTGGAAAGGACCTTAAGATCATGCAGTTCCAACATCCTGCCACGGGGGGATTGGGATCTGTCAGTGAATTAATGACAGATTTATGATCGTTTGACAAATCTGCGTGTGGTTTGTGTGGGTAACGTGTGAGATTGTGTTGAAATACCCTCTGAAGTACAGCAGGCAGAAGGAAATGAAGGGCTGCAGTGATTTTTCAGTCTGTTGTTTCTTCTCTTGGTGACTAAACCTTGCTTTAAGTTGAAGGTGACTTCCCTAGAGAGCAAGAACCACTGAACTGCAAAAGGTGGAGAGGTTGGAACGGCTGTCACCCTTGTGCAGATAGACTTGCACTCCTGGGTTGGGTTTTCTCCTTTAGGTGAAAAGTAAAGTGGCATAACTTCTGCATTAAACATTATTAAACATGACAAAGCATTGGTGTCCTGTGTAGATGCCCTCTTTGTAGGGTTGTGAAATAGGGGTGTGTTTCTGGGCACAGTACACGATCTGGAGTTGTCTTAAATAAGTAGTTGGTATGCTGAAGTATTGGTTTTGCATTTACAATTGCCTTGCAAGCTTTGGATATTGATACAAAAATGATGCTCAGAACCCTCCTGGCCAATGAATCTAGCAGAATGGTGAATGTGAGGTAAGGCTTTTTGTGTATCAGGTGAAGAGGGCATCCAGTGGGGATCGAGAGCCATGTACAGCACACCTGGTTCAGGCTTTGCAGCTCCTTTCCCTGGTGATGTGTCCCCTCTTACACCACGCATTTCCCTCCTGTTGTTGCCAGGCTTTGCACTTGAAAGAGAAGGTGCAGGAGCTTTATGGAGGTCCCCGGTGCCTGAGTCAGCATCCACATCTATACCACACAGAAGGTGCTGAGAGGATGAATGGCTGTTCATAAAGTGCTTTGACCTGTAAACTGCTGCATTATTGCAACATTCTTTTATTGATCCTAATAGGCCATGCAGCATTTAGAAATGGTCATTTAGAGAGTAAAAGCTTCACAAAGCAAATTCTGGTCTCTTCCTTGTCCCTTGAAGCAGTGTGTATCTTGTCAATATTTCAACCGAGGCAGTGATCTGCACTCAGGAATAATGTGTTATTCATCATAGATTGCTTGGAACAATTCCTGCCCCAGAGGGTGCTCAGGCATTGGAACAGACTGCCCAGGGCAGTGCTGGGGTCACCGTCGCTGCAAGTGTTCACAGCCCATGTAGCTGAGGCCCTCAGTGCCATGGGTTAGCGGTGGCCTGGGGCATGGTTGAACTGGATGAGCTTAAAGGGCTTTTCCAAGCTGGTTGATTCCCTGATTCTCTGCCATTTTCTCCCTGTACCCCAGTGGGTGAGGAGCTGCTAACAGGGGGATTCTCTCTCGTCTTTGTGCAGGGGAGGAGCTGGATCGTGAAGCGCAGTTATGAAGATTTCCGAGTGCTGGACAAGCACCTTCACCTGTGTATTTATGACCGGCGCTTCTCCCAGCTCTCCGAGCTACCCCGCTCTGATGCCCTGAAGGACAACCCAGAGGTGAATTCCCTAAAGCACAGTCACCAGCAAGGGCTTGGAAGAGAGAGCTTAAAACTGCTGTTTCATGTACAAAGTAGTTTTAATGCTGCCGGGGTTAGGTTTGGACATTGATTATGAGTAAGAAGATGCAACAAGTATATGTTTTCCATCCTGAATTTCAGTGGTCTAAAGGGAAATGCCCTGCAAGTTCATAAGGATTAATGTGCTGCTAAACATGGAATGGTTATTGAGAGTGGCAAGAAAGAAGCTGTCCACTCCGTACCTTAGCTAAGAATGTAGTTACATCTTTGGAAACTTCTTCAATGATGTGAATGAGTTCCTGACTTAATCATAGAATCATCATAGAATCATAGACTAGTTAGGGTTGGAAAGGGCCTTAAGATCATCTAATTCCAACCCCCCTGCCATGGGCAGGGACACAGTGTTAGCAACTTGGCATTCCCAGGAAATCATGCTGTGCCAGGGCTGTGGCACTGCAAGAGGACTGCCATTTGCAGTGCTAGACTTACATCTATGGACTGAAAATTACTGAAGCATTTGCATCAGTGCATTATTTAAATGCTCTTTAGAAAGCTTAAAAAGTGGGGGGTTTCCCTCAAGGAATAAGAGGTGTTTTTCACTTCTTGACTTCCTGTCCTCACCTGGAATACAGTGAGCTGGAATTCCTGTGGCTGCATAAGCCCATTGATAACTCAGAGATTCATTCATGTCCATAATAATCTTCTGGGAAGTAGCAGGTACATCTTGACTGCATCATGTCAGAAGGTGTGGAGAAGGAGGCAATGTAATGCATGGCCATGGAGTGACAAAACCATTCCATCTGTCTGTCTGCAGGAGGAAGGTGTTACCCAGTGATGGGCAGTGCCCCTTGCTTCATTTCACAGGTCACTTAGCACAGGGACCTGTTTCTGTATGTTTGCCCCCTGCCATCAAGCACAGCTATGGGATAATCCTGACGTGCTGTGCTGGAAGGCCGATGTTGCCTGCCCACAAGATGCATAGCTGCAAAGGGAGGTGGGGAAATTGGGGCCATTCAAAGAGGAATCCATCCAGGAACTGTGAATCAGAATGCGTGCTCTTTCAGCAAGGAGCTGGTGAGGATTGGTTGCTTTTGAGCAACAGGCAGTGGCTGAAATCAGTACCCACTGGAGTCTGCAGGGCCGTTGAGTATGGGAAGTTGGTAACACGGTCCCATTGCTCATCAGAATATCTGATGTATTTGTTGCTTTGGCTTAATGCAGGCTGTTCCTGTAGAGAATTTAGCTTCTAGTCTTTCAAGTTCAGCTGAAGCAGCTGTAATCAAGGGGATGAATTCCTGGGTTTATTGTTCTAAATTCTATTTTAGGCATTCCTATCTCTTACATCTTTATTTGTACAACAGATTTAATATGCGCTTTATAGCATGAGCCTGAAAAGTATCCCTAAGCACAGAAGATGTGAAGGTATTGAGCAGCTCTACTGCTCTCAGATGGAATTCTGCAGCTGGGTGGCATCTTGCACTGTATTTTTCACTCCGAATTGACCATGTTTGAAGAAAACAATGATTTAAACACCCCCCCCCCAACTCTGGGCTGCTTGATAAAAGTGCTTTATAACACTGTGAAGCTTTGGGAAGTCCTCCCCAGCTTCTCTTTAATAAAAGCGAGTTTACTGTTACAGAAAGGGCATTGCCAAGTGTATTTTTAACCCCCTCTTCTACTGTTTGAAATGTCCCTCTTTCACCAAGGGCTCAGGCTGAGTTGCCACATTCCTAAGGGTTTGCAAGTGGGGGGACATAGTGGGGTTTGATGCGCTAAGTGGTTCCAAGCTGTGCCTGATGTCCATTTGTTTGCTATGAAACTCATGATGAGAAGAAGGCTTTAGGTTTCAGGTGTCTTGATAAAGGAGATTAATGAAATCTACATCTGTTATGAAAATAACTATTACTTTCACAGGGAGCTGCTGCTTGACCCTGTTTTTCTGGTGTGTGATCATTGTAGTGTGCTGTCCTCCTTCCAAAGACAGATTTCCTCGCAAAAGGGAATACATCTCTTTTATGACAACGGATAATTTATCTCTCATCTCTCCCTAAGTCTGAAGAAGCCTCTCCAAACTGCTGTATTAACAGAAGAACTCTCTCTTTCTTTCTTCCTGTCCCAGCTTGTCACCCAGATGCTGATGGCTTACCTGTCACGTCTCTCTGCCATCGCAGGCAACAAGATAAACTGTGGGCCTGCTCTCACGTGGATGGAGGTATGGGATGAAGCTTAGGTTGTTCTTTGTTTCCTGACCTTAGCAAGCCACAAATGTGCTCTTTTACCTTTCCAGATAGAGGTATAATCCTTCCAGACCTATTGGTGTCACTGAAATACTCTCCTCAAAGCTTTACTCTGCA
Organism: Psilopsiagon aymara; assembly: GCA_024733675.1. Lineage (NCBI taxonomy): Eukaryota > Metazoa > Chordata > Aves > Psittaciformes > Psittacidae > Psilopsiagon > Psilopsiagon aymara. The sequence continues at coordinate 25,791 of JANRGW010006336.1, forward strand.
GTAACCGGCATATAAGTAGCCACAGAATGTCTAGAACAAATGGAATCAGACCCAGTGTTAATATAGGAGCTTTTCCCTCCCTCTTGCTTGGATTTTGTCACCCAAGGGCATATCATTCTGCTAATACAAATAAAAGGAGGTGGCAATTCCGGGGAAGCAGTGGACTGTCTGGAGAAGTCCCTGAGGAATAGGCTGCAGAAAGCACACACATTCCTACCCTCCTTTTTGGCAAGGCAATACTGCAAGTGTGGCAAAAGCTATTGGGGCTGCCTCAGTTATGGCGTTTGCCTGCTCTCTTTGTTTTAATTACCCTGGTGATGGCTACAGAAGCAATAAAATCAGCTCCCATTTACTGTTGGCTAAACTGGTGCTGTTTGGATATTGTGAATTGCAGCTTTTGTTTCTCTGTTAATGGTCTTCTGCCACCTCAAACAATAGACCTTATTGAGCAAGGAGTACAGGAAAGACTGGGGCTAAGAGATGAAGCCCCCCTTGTCTGTGTCAGCAGTGCTGTTGCTGATTAGTCTTGTGGAGGCGCATGTCTTTTCCATTGCCTGATGGTATTGCTGCGCACCAGGAATAGAAACACCTATTATTAGACTGTTGCAATTCAGGTTTAAATGGTTGTAATAAGGATTTTGAGTGTATTTTCCTGCAATTTTCCCTGCTGATATCCTCCTCACCCTCAAATACTCTTCCTGGGTTGTTCTCCCTCTCCCTGGCTGGGTGTGCTGCTCTCCTCAGGAGGCCCTCAGGCTGTGCTGTTGCTGGGAATCAGCTTGAAGCCCCTGCGATGTAGATGAGCAGCACTAAAATGCCTCCTGGCTTGTCCCCAGCTGCCTCACAGTCTCCTGTGCTCTTTATTTCAGATTGATAACAAGGGGAATCACCTGCTAGTCCACGAGGAATCATCCATTAATGTTCCTGCTATTGCTGCTGCCCATGTTATTAAGAGATATATTGCTCAAGCAGCAGATGAACTGTCCTTTGAGGTAAATAAAAGCACTTCTATTCCTCATTGCCATATATAGCAGAGTGTAACGTGAGTGTCTGTGTTGTGTGTGTATGCACATCAGGAATATATTCAAGACACTTCCAGAATGTTTTGTGAGGTGAAGCTTAGAAGATTCAGTTAAATACTCGATTTGCAATGGGTTAGATACAGGGAGCAGTTCAGTCATCTGTAAAATACAGCTTTGCTTGGCATTAGTATCTCCTGATTACACAGATGCTGCCAAGCACTCCAGCCTGGTCTCTGAGCAGCAGCTCATACTGCACACGGTATTAAAAGTATGTTGTCTCTGTTCACATGTGTGTGTGAGGGCACATGGCAAGTTCATTCATCACTGGCCAGTTTCCACAGCCTATGTTCCTGTTGGCAAGGCCATGTCTAACCCCATTTGTAAAAGCTTCTGCTCCCATGAAAAGTAAAGAACCAGATTGTCAAAGGATTTGGTACTTGGAGAGTGTGATCATCCAGAGCTGCTCTGAAGATCCTGCATGATGCAGAGCTGGAGCTGCTGTTGGAGCAAAGATGTGAGAGATGAGACCCTGGAAGGCTTTTGGTGGCCATCTCTTGTCTGTTCTACCCAGAGAGCAGCATTTTATGCTCTGATTGTTCATGTGCAGTGGTACTATCAATGGAGCATTCATGGTGGTGTACAGAAAGACATCAAGGGAAAAAGGTAGTGCCCAGAGGAGAGTTTGTGATCACATTGTTGGCATGCAGCGCAGGAAGGAAAGATAATAGTGCTGGTCTGGTGCTGCCAGGGCTTTGTTCATGTTCAGGTGCAGTAGCTCTTCTACCTCACGTTTTGATTTTACAAAGGCAGATGCCTCAAGATTGGTTGAACAGGTTTCTTGCAATGTTGAAAAATGCAGTTATCTGAACCGTGCTGTGAACTGCAGGCTGTGATTGATGGTGCCACTCTTTTGCAGGTGGGAGACATCGTGTCTGTTATTGATATGCCACCAAAGGAGCTGACCACGTGGTGGAGAGGCAAACACGGATTTCAGGTAGACACAAGCATCAGACATGGCAGTGCCACTTTATTAAAGGCAGGAAACTCAGCAGTGTGTTTATGAGACTGCTGTGCCTGCACAGGATGTGAGCAGTGCCCTTGTGTTGGTGTAAGAGGGCTGCTTTCTCCCTGGACTTCCTGCTTTAACTGAGCTACGGACAGCCATGACCCTTTGGACAGCTGATGTTAGTGGAAGCTGATATTGCATCCCCTCCATGACAGCTGACACTGTTATTCACATCATCTCTGTTATCACTGTTATCATCTCTGTAATCACTGTTATTCAAATCATCTCGTTCTTTCCACTCTCTAAAACTAGAGCAAGCAGAACATCGAGGGTTCAGATAAAGCCAGTTGGTAAAACACTGCCACTGACTTGGACAAGCCACTCAACTACCCTGTGCTTTCATGTCTGCATTTATTGTGTAGTCTTAGCGTTACTGGTCTCTCTAAGTGTTACAACAGAGAGAATCAGACGCCATGTTCAAGAGGTCCTAAACATTCCTGGGAATTAGGTACCAAACGTTTTGTGTGGAAGTGGCACTACTCTGCCCAAAGACTTTTATTCCCAGCTTGGGTTTCCTCATCAGGAAATTAAGAGAGAAGTCTCTATTTAGAGAATGAAGCCTTCCACTGGAGCAGTTGCTCCAAGCCCCTGTGTCCAACCTGGCCTTGAGCACTGCCACGGATGGGGCAGCCACAGCTTCTCTGGGCACCC